>JAHQIW010006394.1:0-33277 GCA_019055375.1 Parelaphostrongylus tenuis
GTTTATCTCACTACCCAATATCCTCCTTATATATAACCCATATAGACACCAGTCCGAAGTTGCGAAACGCTGCAGAGAAGCGATAAAAGAAGACATTAGAGAGGAACGAGCACATTTATGGCAGAAACTGCAGAAGCTG
This sequence comes from Parelaphostrongylus tenuis, assembly GCA_019055375.1. NCBI lineage: Eukaryota > Metazoa > Nematoda > Chromadorea > Rhabditida > Metastrongylidae > Parelaphostrongylus > Parelaphostrongylus tenuis. Next base: position 140 of record JAHQIW010006394.1, read on the forward strand.
GGAAGAGCATTTGCAAAACCAAGCGAAACTTCGCCAATTATAGGGCCAAGATGATTGCACTCTGATGCCCTGACGGGACACTTACAGCTTCCAGAAGGGCTAGGAGAAAATCATTTACTAATACTACTTAGATCTCTTCACTATCCATGTCCTCTTACCGTCATATAAATTGAAAGAGGATGAGTATGTCGTTCCACCAGTCCTCCCTTGCGAAATACGACATACTATATCGTCGGTGAAGAACAAAACAACATTCGGTTAAGACAGGGTCAGACCGGAAAACCTGAAGAACCTACCGCCAGTTCTCATTAACACCCTGGTTCGGCTATTTACTTGCTACTTGTCAGAGTCCAAGGTTCCCAATCAGTGGAAAAACAGTACGACCGTGTTGTTGCTCAATTAGAGAGGCCCTCACGACATAGGCAATTATCGCCCAATCTGCTTGCTGCCCTTTGTCTATAAACTCTTCACCAGAGTCATCCTGACAGGATTGACAGAATACTGGACGAAGGAAACCCATGTGATCAAGCAGGGTCCCGAAGAGGATTTAGTACCATAGACCAAAGCCATACGACCACAACTCAGTGAGATTTCGCGAGAGTGCAGAATACCTCTCTGTTTCACTTTCACCAATTTGAAGGAAGCTTTAATTAAGTGGAAAAATAAGCGGATATAGAGGCTCAGGACAACCAGGGTGTCCCTACTTGGTATATAACGCTTCTTCGTGAGCTAAATAAAGATTTAACGACAAGATATCGCCATTCTAGAACAATATCACCATCAACGTAAGAAAAGGGGTTCGACAAGGCGATACATTTTCGTCAAAATTATGCGTTGCCACTTTCCAAAACGTTATGTGAACATTAGAATGGGACGATACGAGAGTGAATATTGACAATCGACAATTAAACCATCTTCGCTTGGCTTATGATATCGTCCTCGTGACACCAAGCACGAGCCAAGCAGAACAAATGCTGACCGACTTTGACAACGCCTGTGGAAAGATAGGCCTTCAAGTAAGTCTAACGAAAATGATGTTCATCAGGAACGGATGGGATTTGAATGCTCCATTCACGCCCATCGAGACGAACATCTCCGAATGCTACAGTTACGTCTATCTAGGTCGCGGAGTCAACATGATGAAGACCTAACTCCAGAGTTGAGTAGGAGGAAACGAGCGGCTTGGAGAACGTTTGCGAGCATAGAGGCTGTAGTGAAGAGGACAAAGAGCATCCGACTTCGTGCCCACCTTTGCGACTCGACGATTATCCCTGCCCTAACCTAAGCAACAGAAATCTGGTCGCTACGAAAGCAGGATAAAGATCACTTTTCATTATTGAACGCCCAGTCGAAAGGTCGATGCTAATAAAAGTATCCTGCATCTCTCAAATGAGAAGGATCAGAGCTTCCGATCTACGTCAACGATCGAAGATTGAAGACGCCGTCCTACCACGCCAAGAAATCGAAAAGAAAGTGGCACGAACACGTGATGAGCTTCAACGACAACCGATGGACGAGAGCCGTTGCCGACTGGATTCCTCGGGACATCAAGCGCTCTACAGGAGGACCACTGATCCGATGGTCCAATTTCTTCACGAGAAGCTCAGAAGAAAGATATGATACTCAACGAATCCCTAGAGTGACGAGGACCCACTGGTATACCAGCACGAGATAGAGAAAGATGGAAATGTTGTTGTTGCCCACTCGAGTCACTCGACGATCATCGGGACGACAGGTGATACAGGTGAAAGAAGTATCCTTGATTAGGTTTCAGTCTGACTGACTTTGAAGGAAGCTGTGGAAATAAATTCTACAAAGACAATCACGTGCTCTGCTTATCATGAAAGAAGATATCTGTGAGAAGCATGTTTGCAACGAATCACCTCTTGTCAAACAATTCAGTTCAGAAGATCTCTCCAATAGATTAATATGGTTCCACTCCCTTTTGAATATGCTCCTTTCAGAACCCAGCTAATATTAAACGAATTCCGGAAGTCCACATCGCTCCGTGATAAACCTGTTTCCTCGATCCGACATGTAAAAGTCGATGAAGATTTGTGGTGACGATCTCAAGATGCCTGACGAAGTAACCAATTGTAAGGTCAGAGAAGAAAAAGGGAGGAAAGAAAAAGGAAAAGAATCTGGCCAAAGCCACATCAAACTAACTATAGGGAGAAAAGAATTTACAGGCATCTACACCATTTTACATTGAGGTAGAAGAACATTCATGCAATGATATACATGTACAACCATGTAATGTGACAAGTAACCACAGTGCAGTGAGTACAAGTAAACGCAAATATCAGTAGATTTACCAGCCAGGATTGATTAAAATAGCAAATAATTCCTTTCAGGATATTTCCATAATGGATGCTTGTACGAAAAGGAGATGCTCTTACGATTATAGCTTGGAGTGACAGATGTTTGTGAGTATTTGCATCTAATGACTCTATTTGCCTTTTCATGTAAAGAAAGGTTAAAAATTTTTAGAATAAATGATAAGGAATTATTTCTTTTTCTTGCCAACAGTAGTAGGAGAGACTAAGAACAGACGAGCTTCCGCTAATTAAGTTCTAGAAGACGATTTCTTTTCAAAAAGAACACGCACTTACACTTATATATGCTTTTTTTACTATATTCACACAGAAAGAAATATTACTCTATAGCGGCTCCATAACATGGCATGAATATTCTAATGATTCACTGCCGTATGAAAAACTCATTACCATCAGTCAAGCTATTTGAAACGCAAACGAATTGCATGATAGAAAAGATTACGGTAGAATAATTTACTGCACCGATGCTGCGCCGTACTTTTAGCACTCAAATCATTTACACAGTCTATAGGAAACAGGGCAGAAGATAGTCTAATGGGAACATTGCCGTTCATCACGAGCAAGCAAATAGTCCGATCCGCACAGATCCACTAATCTTTTCACATGCCGGAGCTGAAAAGTTGGTATCATACTTGTCTAGGGGCAAACATTTCACTTCATTCGATACAACTGAGAACATTCCTGCACTGCTATTGCAGGACATCAAGGAGAATTTGCTGAACCACCATTCAATGACAAAAGAAAAATCATCAAGCAGCAGTCGAACGCGCACAAGTAACGTTTGTAGACCTTCATACATGATGCATGCAAGGATACGAATCGAACGCAAGATGTACTGGAACCCCAGAAGTAGATGTGGGAGAAGATTCGTGTAAACAAAAAACTACGCTGTAATCTCCCCATAATCAGATCACACAGTCACAATAAAACTAGGTAGATTCTCATGTGCCTTCCAGATGTCTGGTAAAGGCATCTTGAGTGGTATCCGTACGTTCCATCGTACTCTCGCATGTTTCATCAGTATCACATGATCTACGGCTCATCTTTGCTAATATTAGCCATCGATGCCAGAGAAGTATCACTCCACGTCAAGTGAAAAGACCACATGACGTGGAGTTCTTCAAAGTGAAATTTTGGGAGAGGTCTTAAGATAGTCGGTTGGAAGGTGCTGACATATTGTTACAGTTATTTGTTATATTATAGACATTTTTAATACAACATTCTAAGAATCCGTCTCTTGTATAGTGCTCTAATTACATTAATAACACAGCACAAATTTCCGCATGACATCGTTACTGATCAATAATTCGAGTTTTTACAAGAAGTAGAGAACCGTAATGAAATTCAATTATAGTGGAAATACGAACTGAATGAACTTTCATCGCAGAGATTTAGAAAAAATTCTTTTTTACTGTCTACACTCACCACCGTTCTAAATTCTTTAGTGACCGTACTGCTTGTTGTGAAAGGGGTATCACCGTATTTCGCATTGAAGAGAGTTGACTCTTTTCCTTTTATGTAACATCCACTTCTGCTTTCAGCACGAAGTAATAGACATTCCTTTAAAAGTAAAAAAGAAGAATAAAAACAAAAAATTAAAAAACTTTTGAAACGTCTGACCTACCTCTGTGGTAAGTAACAGGTCCCTCTGTGGCGCAGGTGGTTCATGAGAGAATATGTCTAGTTCGGCAGATGTTAAAAATAATGACGGTAATGTTGGCATTTTAGATGGTGACGAACCAATTCCAGTGAGATTTTTACCGGTAAACACCTACAAAATTTTACTTGTCACATAAATAGTAACAAATTGCGTTGAAATTGAGAATAATCTCTCTCAAAATGGAATGTATCCATGCTTAACCAGTAAAACATGGACATCCATAGCTCAATTTATTTCCGGTTATACGGTAATACCACAGTTCAAACGATATTAGGTCGCTTCACGAGTTTTGACACTAGAGCTTAAACACCAGTTGAACTGACCAGAAGTAATCAAATCTACATGGTTTTGATATCGTTCAAATATGCATTTTCTGACGAACATTTATTATTTGATTTGCTTATATCTGCTTTAACATGGAGCTGACGTGAGAACAAATTTGCTTGCTACTCATACATGAATGGAGTGTAGTGGAAAATGCTAGTGGACCATTGCGCCAGATTGATGAAGTTTCCTGTGAACAGCCCTGGTGCGACTTATCCTCCCGACTGTTGCGTTGAACTTCGCGAATCACTTCGTAGCTCTCCTTCGTGTAAGCGTATCACCGCTTCAAGCTCCATTAATCTTGCACGCCGCTTCACTAGCATTTTTCCCCTGCACGCCAATCATGCATGAGTAGCATACGAATTTCTTCCCAAAGACAGCTCCATCTAGAAACAAATGTAGGGACGTTCTATAAAAAAAATGTCCGTAAGAAAATGAGCAATTCACCAATACCAAAATCATGCACTTTCAACTACTCCCGGTTAACAAATTTGGCGCTATTTGCCCCAATGCAAAAACTTAAGAACGACCTAATAAGGACTAAAAATAGTAACACTAATGATAGCACATTAATAATAATAATAAAGTTTGGGAATGAAACTGAATTTTTTTCACTTTTAAAGAAGCAATCTCCATCTGTTGTCAAGATGCTTCAGTGAAATAATTTCAGAATATTCCACGATAAAACACAATATTTTCTTCCTATCCCGCAAATTATACAGGTGCCCTGCTATACACATCATAAACAGAAAGCAGGTTTGATCCCGATCCTTATACATTAAACTCTCAATTCCTATGTGGTCAGCAAATTGGTATCACTTGTCTGGCAGGACAAAAGCACTTTCTTCACATATTCAGTAGGCCAGCGCATTCCACTGTATAGACAAACTTGCATTTAACACCCTCTGTTATGACAAATTAAGTCGAATAGTTGGCATCATTGCTCAGGAAATGATCAGAGCCGAGTGGTTCAATTTTTCATGATCTAACAGTGAACTATGTGTGTAGCTCAATGTGTAGATAGGCGGTATACCCGATACGGTCTTAGGTTCAAACCCGCTCACCAGGTTAATCAAGTGTCCATTTTTTCCAAAGTTTCACGGGGTATCGATGTGAGTAACGCGAAAATTGCGTAACGCTACATGAGCAAGTCGAATTATTCATTTCATCTCTGAGAAAAAAAAACACTGGACTACTTCTAGCGAGATTTGAGTCGTTCTACCAATTACATATAACCATCTATAAAACAAAGCACTTTTCCATTACATATTGCTTAAAATGTTATTTATACGTATTAATTTTTGACCAAGACAGCTTATCGTGGATTCTTTGTCGAGGGTGATGTAAGGACTATCACCTACTCCTTCTATGAAATAAATAAAAAAAAATATCAACGAACCGCAGCTGGTAGCTCGACACTGACGAAATTACATTTACGCATTCTTTTCGCTCTTGGATAGATTGATGATGTCATCAGATAAATGAACAGTAGAAGGGTAGCGATGATCAGACTGAGAAGAATTTGTTCGTCTTTACATAACTGAAACGTTCCAATTGCACAAAAAATACACGGAATTTATCAATTTGTTCCCAACTAATTTCTCAAATTATTTTAGACGAATTAGTTATGATGAGACTCAAGAGACAGAAAAAATTTCACTATTTTGATTCCCACTTTAGTAATTATGGCACCAGATACATTGAGGAAAATGAAATCTTCATGATATGAAATCAGTGTATTTCGTTGAAAAGAGCATGAAAACCAACCTCATCCGAATCAACAGCCATCTGCGAAAATTAACAAACGAATTAAATGAACTTCATGATAAAAACAAATCTATCATGTTTAGCTGGAATATAAGTTCAATATCATTATCTGCTAGGCAATTGTTCTTGATGACTTTCTGATTTCTGTGATCGAACATGGCCATGATTTACAGTAAGTTACCGAGTTTCCGAACAAATCCATCTAGAATCTAAGTCGACAATTCTGAACAGGCTGGTTTGTTAGAACGAAACCGTTAAAGAACTAGAAGTAGAACTCTATGATAAGTTAATGAATAGTCGCTGACTAGGAAGAGAAGCTGCGACAAAAGGGTGGATATGCGGAATACCATGATCCACATAGCAGGGCCGGATTTCGCAATGAGCGCAACACGTTCCCAATAGCACACGTCCGGGTAGTGCAGTATATTTATTTCGAACACACTTATAAATCTGAACTTATCAACTCTCCCAATACCATTCATACAAACCAACCTAGTTTATTAGCACTGTAAACTAATACTGAGTGTATCTACACTTGATAGAGTCGATTATATTATTTTTATAGTTGGAAAGAGCATGTGGTATGTGGCGCAGTGGTTAGAGGTGGTGTATTGCGATGCACACATGGTCGATGAATAGTCTCTCGCCCATGTTCATCAAGCCTTTCACCTCTCTGGTGTCGGTAAACTGGTAGCAGACTTGTCTAGGAGAATAGCAGCACTGACTTGATGTATAGGTAGGCCATTCGAGTCATTGTAAAAGTCAGATATGCATTCGATCAGCTCTAACAGTGCTTGATGAGAGCGAACTCATGGTGCGTTCGTCATAGATTAATCAACGGCAAAAACTATATCTTCTTCTATTACAGAGCTGGAGTATGTACTTCATAGCAGATACCTTCCTTTCATCTTTATTGCCTAAATCTTCACCTCATCTACAGAAAATCTGCTAAAGACGATGGAAAGAGGAACTGAATCTTGCTTTTGGACAAATCATCAGAATGTCAATCATTTGATTGGTCTTTTCTAGACATTGTCTTTTGTTCATCTTAGTTCTTCGAAAAGCTGAGATCACCGTTTAATACGGAAATCCTATTCAATTGCAGAATCAGCCATCGTTTTTTTAATGTTCCGGCATTTTTTTATTACGCTCTCACCGATATGTGATTGTACAATGCCTCATATGTTACTCCACTTAGCACCAGCAACAGAATGATTTGACGCGAATGTGGACCACCATGCTATGCAGCTTATTCATAGACCGCGCAATGATTCCTGTATATAGTCGTGTCAGACACTTTATAGACTCTTTCCACTGACCATGTCCACCTAAAAGCGCTATACTGAATGCTATGGAAATCCGCCCGCCACGCGAAGATGGGTAGACAATCGAGCGGATTCAAAGGACTCGATACGTTGAACTCGACCGTGGGTTCATCTACGTTATCCGAGAGCTAATGAATGTTCGACCCCATTGCTGGGAAAGAATTTTTCCCAACAGTGTTGGTAATCGTTCGAAAGCTTACATCTCTGGCTAGCGCGGTACGTGGCTGATTTTTAAGACACCCTTCTGTAACGCTGTAAAATCCAAAATGATATTATTTTACACCACAGCGCAAATCAACTATCACTTCGCTTCAAACACGAAAGGTACAAGAACATGTAGGAATTTTTTAGTATCATACTCATACGTTCTATCTGGAGTTTTTCAAGCGGAGCAACAATTCCTGATTGAATTACACAAGTCGCATCTCACACATGCGCCATCCGTCGATAACCGCGATAACCACCTTGCCCCCCACCACGCAGCCCGTGAATTGTCAAAGCACACATGCCCGCTTATATGAATCAATCTTACTTTCCTAGCTGCACTGCAAAGAAACGATCTTTGTAGAAAGTAAGCACGGCATTGATATTTTCAACTCTTTCGCTATTGAATGATCATTGGTGGTCTAAAGAATGAGCTTTGACTTGCGAGAAAAGCGCGTGTGTGAAACCCCAATTTTTGCCTTCCGCCGAAGCGCCACAAAAGGGTCTTTTCGAAAAACCGCCATGTACGACTCTAGCCAGAGATTTAGGCTTTCGAATGATTACTAACACTCTTATGGGAAGCTCTTGTCCAGCCAATGACGTCGAATATTCATTTGTTCCCGGATGACGGAAAAGAACCCGATCGTGGTTTGCCAGCAACGGAGTCATAACTCTGCAGAATTTCATCTCATTATAAAGCTTTTATAGCAATGTTACGATGTTATGTGTTTACTCAAGCAAGGATTTTCAGTGGAGGGCAAAAGTTTGCGTCTCGGAAGGGAGTTTGACACGCGTTCACTCATACTAGAAAAAGTACTACCACAACACTACCGAAGCTATCTCTCTGCTAACACTCTTTCTTTGAAATGATCACATAATTCCTTAGCGGCCATATCACAGAAACACTTTAACTCCCATCGGCGGAGATACTACATGGGAGATTTCATACTACGAAAATCTTATCACGGGCATGTGAAAGTTTTGTGAAACCTCGTGTCTGGTTTAAGAACGAAATAAGGAAATTTTTTGCGCGATCTCATTAGTGAACGAGGTAATCCTGCTACTCCGTACTTTCTCAACGCTTTCAGTCAATCCCCACTTGATACGGTTTTTTTTCGATATCGTCACTAATCCCTATTCTTTCAAACTTATCATCACCACAAGTTCTCGGATGTTTTGGAGCCACGTTTATCGCTACCATTCCTACCAACCTCGACCAGCAACATAGAATAAGCGATTATCCGAACACTGGTATAACAGTAAACTGACAACTGACAAAAACTGATAGATTGATTTATCAATACCTGACTGCCGAACAGAATAGAATGTCTTCGGAAAATATTGTTCGATGTGGAGTGAAGGAAAATGAAATCTATCCCTCTGGGAGATATGAGGAAACTGCAATGGTAGTGCATGAATAGAAATTCCATGCTAGTTAACCTTCAGAGAAGAATAGCCAAAAAATTGTGATATTTCGGACTATGAGGTGGAGCCAGGCAGAGGTTAATGTTATCTTCAATTTAACACAAAGTTGACTACACATATTATTTACGCGACCCGTCATTTACATTTGACTATGCGCGTCCCGGGAATTCTAACATTCAGTTCGTTTCTCACACTGATCTTCCACAAAGTCAAAAAAGCATCTGACGTGTTGCTTCGACTGCTGCTTGAGAATTTCGTCCTCTTTGTGGATATTATTCGTAGAATGCTGGTCGAGACGATTCTGCCTACGTTCTCTTGAAGCTGCCGAACTAAGGCCTTCGTTGTTTGATTGCGCGAGGTGTGTTGATAAGCGATCGAACCCGAACCTTACTCCCACATAACTTGCATCACTAGCCACCCTAGCACAACTCTCCTCGAGAACAAAATTTATACATCATATAAACACAAACGGGAGATTTTGTGAGGGTAAGTTCAACGACAGCTGCTCAAAACTTTATTTACACGAAATCGCCCGTACGTACTAATTTTCCGAGACTCTTAGGTATATTTTTTCCTTCAATCAAACTATCAATTAACCGAACAAGTATTCGATCGACGTCTGTCTCCACATATACCATTCGCAAAAACTCCCCAGAATCCAGTGTTATATTGAGTCGGCGAGCAATGTAGTCGCCAATTCGAGATATCTGAATCGATACGATGAAAGGGGCGAATTACACAATCATAACTGCTCTACTGCTTTCCAAATTTCTACGAATTCATGAGACATATCACACTAGAGTAGATTTCGTCCTTGCGATGAGTTCCAAAAACCTCAAATAAGGATAGATAAGTTCTCACCCGAGCCAACTCCAGTCCATTATCCTCAAATACTACTGCTTGAGATTCGTAGTTACGTAATTCCTTCCCAAGAACCGAACGGTTCTTTGCGTCAAGCATCAGATCATCACATAACAGTGCTTCTGAATCGCCCCCAATAAATCGTACGTAGTCGATACCAAAGACAAGCCCACGAGAGTATCAACGAACTGATTTTCGCTAAGCATTCAGATACGGAGCTATCCATCTGCTCATCGTTCATCGCCAGTGATAGAATACAATGTTTGAGTCGCTGTCGACAGTGAGCCAGATCTACTACGGTCTTCTGTAATTTCAAAAATGAAGGTACATTGTTGACAAAACCTCATCTAAAGAATTTAGATCTAAACAATCTAAACAATGGTAAACAACTTTGTTATAGTATGCGACTCCAGAGCTGTGGACAGTGATTGGCCACGTATTGTTTTGACTTGAAAATCTGCTGCGCATAAACAACGAAACAAGAGAATACAGAGAATGTCCAACTGAAAACGGGATGAAATTCGTAAAATAACAAGAAAACGATGAAATAAAACGGAAAAAAGACCTAGAAAAGTTGCAGGGAACGTTTCCGATCCATCATTGAAACGTATATGTTGGATCCAGAGGAACATTTACACCTTCCAGTATGGCAGCACGAACAAAACATGATGGTGAGACTAAAATTGCATAGGAGAACATGTCCAGAAGTTGAGACCTGGAACGTTTAAGATATGTTAGAATATGTGACCCTAGTGAAAAGTTGTGGTCCCATGAATTTTTGAATACAAGCCCAAGCTTAAGCTTAAGCATGTCCACGTAATTTTTTATTCAATGAAATTACTCTAAGATTTCTTCAAGAACTGATGGAACACTGCTCTCCACAAGGTCCGACTCGATTTATGACATGTTAGGGAAAATTACTTTTCTAGATTCTGAAAGTGATTTTTGACCCTCAAATTTTCGGAGATCGTTTTTGCTGGATGAATCTCTTTTACTAGAAGATCAATAATCATTTGAAAGCTCAGATCTCGGTGATTTCAATACTGCGTTTGGTCTCTGAAAAGACCTTAGTACGTTGCAGCAGCGGAAAAAGATTACGTTCCACACTTGATATGCTTTTTTCGTATAGATTGGGTCTCTGAATGATTTCTCACTAGTCTACACTAAACTCATTTGATACCATAAATCTCTGTGATTTCGAAGCTGAACTTAATTTCTGAGAACCTTTGCTGCGCGTGATAGAGCAGAAGAATTACCTGTTGCACGCTCGGAATTTTCTTCATATATATGACTTATATAGCATAAGAACTATATAAGCGTGAAGAGAAAATTATGGGCTATCAGAATAATACAAGAAGCCTGAGGTTTTTCCGAAACGAAGGAAAAAACTCCTTTTTAAATCATGAAAATCGCGCGCTACGCGCGAAAATTGACCAACAGCCGTCTGTAAAGTAAGGAAAGATTTCATGGATTCATCATATTGTTATGGAACGTACTTCACGTGATTTTCCATGAGCACTGGATATCCAACTAAATGAACAACACCGGTTTTCTCATCAACATGCAGGCGACCTTTTTGCGAAAGATATTGCTGATGATCTAAAAAAGAAATTCATACTCAAGAGGACAACAAATTTACTACCTGAAGAGATGTCATGAGGCATAGAAAGCGCATAAGGCTCTCAACGCTGATAGATTCCTGAGGGCTGAACCATGAATTCGACTTTATTCCTAGCACCGTTAGAGGTAACTGGATGCTCATCTGGCCTTCACAATATTTCACGGTGTTCTACCGATGTATCAAGTCCAGTGATATAATCCTCTCAAATAAGTCTGGTAGCAAATCGCCATTCCGGAGGGATGGAAGGCCTGATGAACCTTGGGAACAGCGGGATCGAGCCATCGACCACGTGTGTGGCGTAGGATACTTGTGAAGCATACTTGGCTAACCGAAGATGAGATATCAGAAGCGGAGAATCAAAGTGATCTATAAAAACTCTAAAAAAGAGTTTAAATGACTGCTCACGTGAATTTTTTAGCATCGGCTTCTCCGTGTTACCCACTTCATGCACGAAATTTGGTAAGGCTAATGCAGATAGTAAGCCGGCTTGTTCCTCTATCATAGCTTTTCTCATCGATGATACAACTTTCTAGAAAACTCGCTTTTTCTTTCTCGCAACAAAGATTCCAACTAGAATATCCAAAAATGCTAAGCGACAAGCGACGTGCAAACTTTTCGACCACAGGCGGGATTTAAACCCACGATTCACCAACAACGAGCGCACGTGCCATCGAGGCCACCGCTCTGCTATCGCTATTTCTTCTACATATCCCTATCGTATCTATCAGCAACCAGCCATTAGCGGCTTCAGTGTGATAAACACATATCGATGCCTATATCGAAGAAAAAGCAGTAGCAGAACTGGCGTTCGCGGTAGTGTAGCGAGGGCATTCCCCTCCGGTATGGGTAAAACTCGGGCTCAATCCCGTCCGAAGTCGAAAGCTTTGCATATCACTCATCATCCTGGGTCTAAAATGGCTATAGCCTTCTAGCTTTACCTTCTCCTGATCGGCCGACTCTTTCCAAGATTGATACTTGTCCCACCATACGTCGTACTTCTCTTTCACCTGGGTTATATCAATGTTGCTCCGACGTTCCTCTAGTGATCGACGTAACTTCTCCATATCTTCGAAGAGATACCTAAGACGAATCTTGAATGGACCCTGTAAAAGTATTTTTCAACTATCTATGATTTACCTCAGATCGACCAAAGGATCGACCACATGTACATCTCCTCGTCCGGTGAATCTCGATGCGAGATAGGACATCTGACGGACCATGGGTCTTCTAGTAAACATCCTCCTCATCGAAAACATTTCCGTCTTGCTTTAGTAGGGCGCATACAAGTGGACTGACCTAAGTTCTGAGTAAGTGATAAGACATGAAACCAATACATGACTAGGCATAGATCACAAGAAAACTGCATAGCAGATAGACAACTGAGTAGACGTTATAGAAGATTTATTGATCGTTGTCGACATGGACCTCAACAAGCGGGTCAAATGTCGCGAATATGGACAATTTATTTGACAAAAAGCATAAATAGGAAAGGTTAAATCCGCTTTACAACTACATGGCTCACTTTCATGAAGCGAAAAATTATACAATGAAGCATTAAGGAACTATAAAACTCTCATTATCACAATAAATTAATAAGTTAAAACTTCACCTTGAAATGTAAAGAAATAGGACTACACGGTGGCTCAACATAAATGTCTTACACTCAATGCATATAGGAAGGGAGAACAAAGTCAATACCATATTCTTTAAGGACGGGTTCAAGGACATCACTCGTAAGACAATATCGTGTCTCCTTCGTTCCCTTCTTAGTTTGTCCAAGCCCTTTCATTCGAGCCTAAATTCATGCCAAATGAGTGTTAAGAGAATTACAAGTTATTCATATATCAAATGATGTTGGATGACACGTTCGATTTGAACCTCGAGTGGGATCTGAACCAGCGTCGCACCCTTCCCGAGGCGCGTGCTTGCCACTGCACTAGAAGACTCTTGTTCTGCTATCACTCTTTCTCCGATATAAGGCACTAGTTTTGTCCGCAACCACCGTCAACGGTTTAGTTTGGATATATTGGCAGCTCTACATAAGGTGAAGTACGCGCTGGGTTACCATTCGAAGCTCAGTTTTCTGATTACTCAACATCTTTGGATAATCACAACTACTCACTTGCTGCATTGCATCGAGAATTATGTCAGAAATATATTTTTGAGTAGCTAAAGCCACCAATCTGAAAACCATGGCCGAATTTCTGCAAAGAAAATTAAGTCCGGAACAGTTTAGCGAACAGTTCGCGGCTGAAAATTCAAATAAAATCAAGTTCATCATAGAGGTACTAGCTAGACAGAGCTGAAATCTGATTCTCATTGACAGAAAAAGAAACAAAAAAAGAGAGATCAAACAAAAAGAAAGCTTAAATCCCGAAATTACCTCACTACCCTGGGATCAGTGGAATCACAGCCGGAAGATCGCATGAAGTGCACAGTGACTGCGTCAGGTATAGTTGGTACATAGTCTTCTAGCTCATTGATAAATTCACGCATGTCAATGCTGGTCACATCCTGGAACGAAAAATGCCACACCAACTGCACACAATATTTTAGAAAGATTGCAAAAAAGTACTGGGGAAGAGGGTCAAACCAGTGTCCTGCTCCCGTATAGCCTCCATCAATAGCCACTCAGCCAAAACGACAGATCTGGTGACTCCTATCACTACTGATATCGATGCCAGGAAACCGATGTTTCCATGGCGATCAATGGAAGACATGCGAGTAGAATTCCAGCAAACTTCACTCTTTCAAAACCGTGGGCCGCTGGTGTTCTGTGGATGCCGACACATGTTTATTAGGCTTCCCATTACAAGTCAACCTCTAGGAAACACCAACGGATCACGGTCCAGAGGAATAAAGAGTATCGAAAAATTCCTTTGCACTTAGCACCTCCTCACGAGAACGAAAGCTCCTAGTTCCGAACTGCGATGTAAAGTAGAAAACTCATGCTATGAGTTAGATTACTTAGAATGCTTTTTGTTTCTAAGGGGATAAATAAAAAACCGATCTCATTCGCTGGAGAGGAATTTTCCAAAAGAGTGTTAGCAATCATTCGAAAACTGAGATATTTGGCTACAGTCTCACGCGGTCGATTTTACAAAACACCCTCTTATGATGCTATAAAATCTCAAATTAAGCACCACACACGCATATTTCTTGTCGCAAAAAGCTTCTTCTTTGGATTATTAGTAATCATTCGACAGCGTAATGTTTGCTGATTTCAACGTATGCTTAGATCCTGAAGAAACCGTTTCTCTGCAATGCACTGAATTCGCACGTGCGAACAAGGTAGTCTTTGGCTAATCCACGTGTCGCTGGGTAAGGCGCCCAGCGTGAGTTGAGGCGATGATCGGTCGATCTTGTACCGGCCCTAAGACATGACGTTAGAGACACGTGGCCGCCTTGTCCAGCGACACCTGAATGAGCCAAAGACCACCTTGGTGGCTCATGCAAATTCAACTTATTTTACCTGCTGCGTTGCAGAGAAACGGTCTTTTCATGATATAAGCACAGCGTTGGAATCAGCAAACATTCCGCTATCGAATGATTACTAATAGTCCAAAGAAAGAACTCTGCCCGGCGAAAAATATGGGCGTCCGTGACGAAGGAGTTGTCCCCTGTAACAACATCGAAAAGAGGCTTTATCAAAATCCGGCGACATGGAGCTGAGCCAGAAAACTAAGCTTTCGAATGATTACCAACACTCCTGAAAAAAGTTCCTGTCTAGCGAATGGTCGGTTTCTCCTTCGTGCCTTTATAACCGAAAGTACCTATTGAATTTGGGGATCCATGTCAATATGTGGAAAAGATGTCGGTGTAAATCAAAGGGGCTGTTTGTGGTGACGAAGCAATTCAAGTTCGCACATTCTGAGAAGACTATCAAGCAGCACAAATATCAAAATTCTAGTTCGCACACAGCGAGAAGACTATCAGGCAGCACAAAAATTAAAATAATAAAACAAAACGCGGCATCAAAATTTTAGAAAACATAGAAGAGTGCTCTGAAAGTGTAATATAAAGCCTATAGGTGGCTAAAATCTCATAAAATGTTGCAGATACTCTACCATGTCAATTGATCGCCAGTGTCTTGATTTTAGCGCTTTGTAGGTAGCATTATGATGGTGTGACCATATATCAAACAAAGATGAGTGATTTGCAAAACTTCGAACCTCGAGCGGGAATCAAACTCGAGTTTCAACCTTTGAAGGGTGCGCGCTTACCACAGCTCTAGCGCGGCTCCTGTCTTGCTATAACTCTTTCTGAGAGTTTCCGGTATTTCTCTCTCGTCGAGGTTCAAAATTTTGCATATCACTCAAAATTCTTGCAGTAAACATGTTGTGTTGCCTAAATTTCACTACTGCCTAGACAAGGACATCAGAATACGCTGCCTAATTCAGCAGAGAGACTATATTCAACATATTGACTAAAAATTAAGGTGGAATAAGGACAAAAGCCCATAGTTTTTCAGACGACTTTATACTATGGGATTGTCAACGTTACAGATTTCTAATTGAAAATATAGCTATCTCGCTGAATGCGGTTTTTGTAGGTTTTTCGTAGCCATACAACCGTGCGTGCACGATGCAGTCGTTAAATGTGTGCTACGCAACACACACTTAGTCAATCACCCGGAAGTGTCGACAGCTCGAACCGCGTTCGAGGTTCATCAAGCACTCCATTCATCCAGGATTGGTGAGTTCGTAGCACACTTGTCTGACAAGATTGCTCAGGTTGGAATCCCAGAAGAAGCCGAGCTAAGACGATTCCTTGGAGCTAGTTGATTTTTTCCAAAGAGTGTTGGAAAAGGGGGTCGATCCAGCGTCTCGGTTATAACTTTTGTTTCCTAACACACTGAATGACTGGAACTACGCCACCCGTTTCCGTTGTAGTACGTATATCTAGCGTAAAATAGTCAGCCAAAGCGTGAATTCCCAATTTCCCCGGCTCCGACTGGGTCCCACATCACTCGTCTCTCATTATCACCTTCCAACACCCAGCTACCCCCGCAAAGCCGGTTTTTCGAGGACTGCTGATAATTTATCGATGACCAGAACACTACTGAAGCCGAGAACACGATTAGCTACACTATCAAAGCAACTTTACCACATCTATTTGAGAGTATGTATGGTTCTGTGAAGCTTCTGAGTTTTACAAGTGTTAATAAATAGAACTTCGACAACAAATAGATTCAAAATTCAAGTTCTTGGGATTTCAAACAAAGAGCCTGTAGTCGTAAATGCCAGCAACACATCTGTGGAAACCATTGCGTTCTAATAGATCTGATGGACGAAATACATCTTTTTCAACTACCATTATTTTAGAAGAATAAGCCTTGAAGAAATAAGAAGTGCAAGAAATGATAAAGGATAAAGGATAAAGCTTTCCGCGTTGATCAATCCCTGAGGGATGCGCCATGCATTCGACTTCAATTTTTAACTTCGTTTGAGGTGATTGAATGCATATCTGGCCTCTACATTGACTCGCGGAGGCCTCCCGCTGAACCAAGTCAGTGCTGCTTATCCTCCCAGACAAGTCTGAGACCTGTCTGGTACCAATTTACCGACCCCGGAGGGATGGATGGCTTGGTGAGCCACGAGCGCGAGATCGAACCAGTGACCTCGTGTGCGACGCAGAGGCACCTCTAACCATTGCGCCACATGCGCTCATGGCTCCAGATGCAAGAAATTATACGAATGAAGATTTCTAGATTTCAATACCTTCTATTTCAAACAATGACGCTCACTTTCAGCCATAATTCTATAGAGTAAATCTGCAAGAGTGCGCACTCGTTTGAGTGGGAACAGCTCACATGGGTCTATGCGTTAATGATTGGGTAGATACCACTCTGTCGACTTGTTTATGAGAATCATGTTCCTCAAAAGTAAGCGTAACTGTCACTTACCGGTGGAATTCCTGAGAGGAGATTCTGCTGCAATGCTGACAGTGGAGCTTGGGTATCGTCTCTGTAAAGAAGATGATAGGGTAGGATAAGATAACATCTATTCAAGTACGTCATAAACTACGAAACAATAACCTCAAACTTGGATTACTATGCCAAAATCCTTGACTTCCTAGCTCTGCAGGTACCCTTTCGGACACACCAATTGTCGCGCTGTACGGCGTCTCAATTTGCTGGGGCCTACTGTAATGGGTGCGCGTCTCGGTACAAATCTAGCGGTTATTTGAGGAACTCATTCGATACTGTCATCCTCACTCTACTTATATGACTGTTTTACAAAACTCTGCCAAAAATTTGCATTCAAACGCACTAAAGAAATGAAAGAACTTCCTTCAACAACAGACAAAAAAACATCAGCGAAAAGATTTACAACGCACAACTGCATAGTGGAGTATGACCTTTAAGCAGTATGCAGTGTCTTCACCTGTATCACCTGTATCACCTGTCGTCCCGTTGATCGTCGAGTGACTCGAGCGGGTACCAGCAACTCTTCCATTTTTCCCTATCGCGTGCAAGAGTAGCCCAGTGGGTTCTCCTGGCTCTAGGAATTCGCTGAGCATCATATCTTTCTTCCATCGCTTTCTTGAAGAAATCGGACCAACGGGTCAGTGGTCTTCCTTTCGAGCGCTTGACCTCCCGAGGAATCCAATCGGTAACGGCTCTCGTCCATCGGTTGTCGTTGAAGCGCATCACGTGTCCGGCCCACCTTATTTTCGATATCCTGACGTGTAGAACGGCGTCTCTGATTTTCGATCGTTGACGTAGGTCGGAACTTCGGATCGTTTCTCTCATTTGCGAGATGCGGGATACTCCTAGCATCGACCTTTCGACTGCGCGTTCGATAACGGCAAGTGATCTTTCATCCTGCTTACGTAGCGACCAGGTTTAGCTGCATACGTTAGGGCAGGGATAATTGTCGAGTCGAAAAGGTGGGCACGGAGTCGGATGTTCTTTGTCCTCTTCACTACATTTTCGATGCTCTTAAACGTTCCCCAAGCCGCTCGTTTCCTCCTGCTCAACTCTGGGGCTAGGTCGTTCATCATGTTGATTTCACGACCTAGATAGATATAAGTAACTGGAGCATTCGGAAATTGTCGTTCCGTTGAGCGTGAATGGGGCATTAGAAACCCATCCGTTCCTCATGAACATTGTTTTCGTTAGATTCAGTTGAAGACCGATCTTTCCACAGGCGTTATCGAAATCAGTCAACATTCGTTCCGCTTGGCTGATGTTTGGTGTTATGAGAACGATATCGTCAGCAAAGCGAAGATGGTTTAATTGTCGACCGTCAATTTTCACTCCCATTTCGTCCCATTCTAATGTTCGCATGACGTTTTGCAGGGTGGCAGTGAATAGTTTTGGCGATATTGTATCGCCTTGTCGAACCCCTCTTCTTACGTCAATGGTGATATTGTTGTAGAATGGAGATATTCTGGTCGTGAAATCTTTATAAAGCTCACGAAGGATCATTATGTACCGAGTAGGGACGCCCTGGTTATCCAGAGCCTCTATAACCGCTTCTGTTTCCACTGAATCAAAGGCTTTTTTCAGATCGATAAAAGTGAGACAGAGTGGTTGTTTGTACTCTCGCGAAACTTCGAAGAGTCTTGTGATCGTGTGGATGTGGTATATGGTACTAAATCCTTTTCTGAACCCTGCTTGTTTGCATGGCTGTCCTTCGTCCAGTGTTCTGTCAATCCTGTTCAGGATGATTCGAGTAAAGAGTTTGTAGACAACGGACAGCAAGCAGATTGGGCGATAATTGCCTATGTCGTGAAGGTCTCCCTTTTTGAACAACAATACGGTCTTGCTGGTTTTCCATTGAATAGAGACCTTGCATTCTGACAGGTAGCGAGTGAAGATCCGAGCCAGGGTGTTGATGAGAACTGGCGGCAGGTTCTTCAGGTGTTCTGGTCTAATCCTGTCTGGACCGGGTGTTGTTCTGTTTTTCACCGACGATATAACATGTCGGATTTCGGAAGAAAGGACCGGTGGAACGACATATTCGTCCTCTTTCAATTTATATGACGGTAAGAGAACATGGCTAGCGAAGAGATCCGAGTAGTATTGGTGGATGATTTTCTCCATAGCCCTTCTGGAAGCTGTAAGTGTCCCGTCAGGGTATCGGAGTGCAATCATCTTGGTCTTATAGTTGGCGAAGCCTCGCTGGGCTTTGCGAATGCTCTGCCCAGCTTCTGCAGCTTCTGCCATAACTGCTGCTCTTCTCTCTTTAAGGTCTTCTTTTATCGCTTCTCTGGATCGTTTCGCAAGTTCGGACGTAAGGTTTCGGTTGCCTGCAGCTCGTGCGATTCCACGTTGACGTATCAGCTCGAGTGTCTGCGGAGACAAGCGTCTCTTCGTGACCTTAGGACTCTCGGCTTTTTTAGCGCTAACGTGAAGATATTCAACGAGTCGATCGTATTCTTCGTCGATGTTGTCGACAACGGTATCTTCCCAAGAGCCGACTAATGATTTGAGTAGATCCCAGTTTACGGTAGTTCTGGGACTTCGTTGTTTGAATTTAGCGGCTTTCTCTCCTCTCCTCGAAAATCGGAACGTTGCGCGAAGGAGGCGATGGTCTGATCCCGTGTAGAACTTGGGAACAACAGCGACGTCGGTCAGGCAAAACCTTCGGTTTACTATGATGTGATCTATTTCGTTATGGTACTCTCCATTGGGAGACTCCCACGTCCATTGCTGAGAGAGAGGCTTTTGGAATTGCGAGTTACCACGGATGGTTTGGGTCGTCATGATAAACTCGGATAGCCTCTCACCCTGTTCATTCCATTCTAGTCCGTGGGTCCCTATGTGACGTTCTTCAGACGTTCTTCTAGGTCCAATTTTTGCGTTAAAATCTCCGACAATGACCTTGAAGAATGTATGATCTTCTATGAAGAATTTTTCGAGGTCCATATAGAACGCTTCGACTTCGTCTTCGTCATAGCTTGATGTTGATGCGTAAGCAACGAAGATGGTCAAAGCCGGCATAGAACCAGATCGTTTCAATCGTAATCGTCCGATACGGGTTGTTAGTTGTTCGAACGAATCAATGCTCACGGTCAAATTCGATTTGACGAGGACGCCAACGCCACCGACACCACTGCGATCGCATGTTCCAAGGAACATTTCTTCTCCGGTGTCATAGACAGCGTGAAAAGGATGGCGCCTTCTCGTCTCAGCCAGACCAATGACGTCGTACCTTATTCTTCTTGCTTGAATGAACAGATCTTCTACAGCGGATTGTTGAGCAAGGGTTCTTGCGTTGTAGGTACAGATCGTCATTTTAGTCCGTTTCGATCTTGGCAGCCTAGTTCGGCCCTGAGATTTTAGCAGCCTCTCCGTACTCGTCCTACCTGGCGCTGCCGTACCAGGGGCTCTTTCGGGGTCAGGGGAATGAGGCCCATATTTGTTACTGTTTTTGGTATTTTGATACCCGACGTGTAGCTTGCCAGGCTCTAAACGTGGGGGCTCGGTACTCACGAGTAGCTTGCCAGTCTCTCTCGAAGGAGCGGGAGGAGCTTATTTGTTGGAGGCGACTCCTAACCGCCTCCCGTGTACTTCCCAGCCGCTTGATTGCAGGCTTTTGGCCGACTTGACTCGTAGAAATAGAGTTTTTGTCGAGTCGGCGCTGCAGAAGCAGGGAGCTCGTCCCCTGAATCCACCTGCGTCTCTGGGAAGGAATGCAGTGTCTTATTTGACAAAAAATTAATGGTTCTGTTGTTCAATAGGTAGCACTTGCGCTGTTTCCACTGCAGATAATCTTACTGAAGTTACTATACTCGTATCCAACCATTCACTGATGATAAAATCCCTCTGCGGACAATAAAAGTCTAGAATTTATCTGAAAACTACAACATTGCTGTTGGAGTGCGCCTCGTCAGCCGGCCGACCGCACCACCCGTCATGCGAGATCGGTGGTACCGAAAGAGACGATAACAGTAGGAATCTTCTTTAAAAAGAAAAAAGCTCAAAAAACAGGGCCCATAGTTCCGCGCGTTCGTTCGGACTCATGAATATACGAGGCGATTGCCAAATTATACAAACACATCGAAACTACAAAAATGGTAGATAATCATACGAATTCCGCTATATTCCTTAGTACGATTCCCTTATCTCAATCTACGTTTGACCTTTTGGAGAGTAGATCCTTTCCGTCTATTCAGACTACTAATAATCATTTGATAGCCAAAATCTCTTCAAGCTCGATCTGCTTTTGGTTCCCGAGATGGGTCTTCTTAGAACGCTGCACCAGCAAACATAATATCACGTTTCACACTCGACGCGTACTTTTTACCCGGCTAAGACTTGTGGACGATCTTTCACCAGAATTTCAGTATTTGTTTGATAGCATAGATTTTGCTAAGTCTGAAGCTAAGTTCAGTTACTAGAAAGGTCGGTCCTTTTTCGTTTGGTAGCACAGATTTTCAAGCCTATCCGCTCCGCTGGACAAGAAGTTTTCATTAGGAGTGTTTATGATCACTTGAAAGCTCAAATCTCAAGCGAGCACTGAGCGAGCAGTTTTTTGGGAAGACTCTTTTATAACGGTGAAAAAAATAGAATAGAATTATGCTTCACATTGGCCGCGCAAAACAACTACTACTTCGCTGGAAAAGCGAAAAGCACATAAACGAGTGGAGTTAATCTTCCAGTATCAGGGCCACACGTCTAATCCGGAGTTCCTTCGAAAGCGGAGAGATATTTCCTAACCAAATGCGACTCACTTAGTCGTCATCGATCGATGTTCGTACCAAAATCCCCCCACCTCACTGCCCTTGAACTGACCGAAAAACACTTGCTCTCACATCTGAATCAATCTTATTTTCCTTCCTGCGTTGCAGACAAACGGTCTTTTCAGGATATAAGCACAGCATTGGAATCGGTAAATTCTACGCTATCGAACGATTACTATTAGTTCAGAGAAAGAATTCTGTACTGCGAGAAATGTTCGCGTGTAAAACAATTTCATTTTTAATTTTTCAACGCTATGAAAGTGTCTCTTGAAAAACCAGTCGTGTAAAGTGCTAACTTGAGATTTAAGCTTTCGAATAATTACTAACACTCGTCAAGAAAACTTCTTGCCTAGGGAAGAGATTAGGCTTGAAAATCTGTGCTACGAAACGGAAAAGTACCGAAAGGTCTTTAGAGAGCTCTGGGAGAGCTGAAATTAGATTACGATTCGCCATCTTAGGCTAAGCAAGTTAATCTAATATTATGCATTGAAATGAAAGCCTTGGCTCATAAAACAATAAAGACGTCTATTCTAGAATTCTGATGAAGAAAACCTGAAATTTCTACGAAACGGAGAGAAAATTTCCAAAAAGATGGCCAGATTCGCGCCCTTTAGAAGCGGCTTTGAAATCAGTGCGCGTAGCGCGACTTGAGAGACGCACGATAATGAGCGCCGAGTGTGAAACTCAACCTTATTTCCGCTGCTACAGGTACTGAGAAGGTCATCTCGAAAACTAAGCAAAGTTTCAGAATTGCAGCGATTTGAGCTATCCAATGACTATTAAAAATCTCAAAAAGCGGCGGAAAAGGCATTGTTCCTGAAAGGCTTGAAAACGGATTATTATGGAAAAACATCAATTCCTGGCTTTCTAGCCCTTTCAGGACCGTGGACCCGCCTCCCCTGCATCTCTGACCCCCAACGTGCGGACGCCGCACAGCCTGCCCCATCCCCTCTGCGTCTCTGGTCCCCGCAGTGGGAAAGCATTGAATTTATTTTGTATTATTTCAATTGTACTATTGTTGTTATCTTCCTGTGGCATACTATATGTAAATATACTATGCTGCTTTAGTAGGAAATTGGCAACAAGAATACAACGTTGGGGTTTAGAAACTGGGGTTTAGAAAAGCACAGGAGGTGGAGCAGACCGTCCAGCATTGTCACGTTGGGGACCGTAAACGCGAAGAAACTGGGTCCACGGCCTCGAACGGGTCAAAAATGACAGAAAATTCGATGAAGGAAGAGAGAAAAGCAGAGTACCTGACATTAGACACAGACGGTTCGCTCTGAAGAGTCATTCGACTGACGGAAGCATTCCGCTGCTGACCGTATTCGTTGTAAGATGCGTTATTCACTACCGCATTTTCTCCCATCTGTTCATCTGACATACCTATAAAAGATCCTCTTATATCGACAAAAATTCGTTAATTAAACGCTTCTTCACAGGAAGATCATGTTATTACAATATAACTGATAACGTTAAGTGTTATCTAAGACTTTGAACCTTGGGCAGGAGTCGAACCCGCGTCTCACCCTTACCGGATGCGCGTGCCAAGCACTTCACAATCTAACGCTTTGGAGATCACCACCGATAGGCAGGCGACGCCGCGCCGTCGCTCGCGCGGCACTCACAGGCAGGCAGCGCCCACATGTCTGGTTGTCTGCCTGCCTTCCCACGATGCGCGACGCCGCCGTTACAGTAGCTGAGTGAGATTTGACGTCGCGCAGCTTCGTACAAAACGTACCATGTGGTCCTTTGAGGGTTGAGGGCTCCTGTTTCTGCTAGTGTTGGGGTAGAGATCAGCCCGCGCCGAGCATCACATCCACTCGCCCACAGCCTCCCCCCTCAGTCTGGTGTAAATACTTAGTATTTGGATGGTCCGTCTTCACAAATTGTGCAGACCCTAGCATATTTTCATTAGATGGCTTAGCTGTTTTGTTCCCTGGTCTCGAAGTAAACCCAACCAGGGCTTCCTCAGGTTCACAGTCAGAGCAGTAGCCGGCCCTTGTGGATCACAGGGATTGCCACTATTAATTGCCTTGCGACTAGTAGCTACCAAGACTTCGGTCACTCGTGGGACGATTTCCTCTTAGCTGGGTTTTCCGAGTGGAAACGTCAAACTCTTTCTCAGCTTGGGTGACCCTGCTGAGAGGAGGAGAGGAGGAGGAGGAGGAGGAGGAGAGGAGGAGAATGGGGGGGGGTGGAACACCACGCTGTACTTCCACCCACGAACACCTCCTAGCCACGATGAGGCGGTCAGTCATTTAGGAGGAGATGTAAATAGGAGATACAATTATAGAATAAGATATAATAATGATAAGTACGGAGCACAAATCCAAATGAATAAACGACTTGAGTGAAGAATATTTCAATGACAAATCACAAACATATCATCTTCAGATCGCTCATAAGCCAATACAAGAATTCATCCAAAACAACGCTCTTCATTTAGAGCAGAATAGCGCAGCGGTTAGCGAAGCGGCGCATCAGGAAGCGAAGATAGCAGGTACTGGTTCGATCCCCTCTTTCGGCACTTCCGCAATCATATTAAGGAAACGCCGGTACTCGCCCATTATGAGGCGACAGGGGAAAAAACCGATGCCAATCGCTGTGCAGGAACTTCTCATAGGAATGTTAGAATATTCGAAAGCATGGATTTTTGGCTACAGCCCCACGCTGCCGGTTTCCCAATAGACCCTTTATAACGGTGTTGAATCCACAGTAAAACTATGTCTTTTATACGCATATTTCTCGTCGAACAGAGCTCTTTCCTTGGACTGTCACTGATCATTCGATAGCGTAATCGTTGCCGATTCCAACGCTGTGCTTATATCCTGAAAGACCGTTTCTCCGCAACGCAGCAGGTATAAGTTGAATTCGCAAGTGCGAGCAAGGGACTTTGGCCAGTTCACGTGCCGCTCACGCGATGCCTTAAGAGGGCTCGAAGGTCCGACTGATCATCGCCTCAGCGCACTGTTGTACGCCTTATGCAGGCGCACGTGAATCGGCCAAAGTCCACCTTGGTCGCATATGTGAAGTCAACTTATTTTACCTGCTGCGTTACAGAGAAACGGTCTCTTCAGGATATAAGCACAGCGTTGGAATCAGAAACGATTACGCTATCGAATGATTACTCAATAGTCCATAGAAAGAGCTCTGTCCGACGAGAAATATGCGCATAAAAGACATGGTTTTATGTGGATATTACATCGCTATAAAGGGTCCTTTGGGAAACTGGCAGAGCGGGGCTGTAGCCAAAAATCTATGCTTTCGAATGTTCACTAACATCTCCATGAGAAGTTCCCGTCCAGCGAATGAGATCGGTTTTTCCTCCGTAGCCTCATGATGGACCAGTACTCAATCACCTTGGCTTGGGTATCCCCAGTATTACAAGGAAAATCGTCTCGATCAGCTCTCTGCGAGACTTATGAAAAGAGGAGATCTTCGGAGCAGCAGCCGAAGCGACAGGCGAAACCTCAAACCCTCGAATTAACCCTTGTCTAGGGTTAATTCGAGGAAACGAACAATACAAGAAGTAACGATATTCACAAAGTAAACTGTGATCGCGGGTCGTCTAAACAATAAACCCATGCATACAAATAACCCTTCGTAGGTAGATAAGGATCTTCGAGAGAAAACAAAAAACCATTGTAATGAATAAACACCTCTCTATAAATGAACTATTAACCCTAAACAAAATAAACCCTGCAGAGGAATAATTAACCCTGAACGAATAAATGAATAATAATCATTCTTCATGTACTAATAAATCTTGCCCCCAACAAAATTAACCCCCTACGAATAATCTCAATTTAGAGGATTATAGTATATAAACGCATATACACAGGTAAATGTCTGGAGCACGTGATATATGTATATATGTATATATATATATATATGTACGTGTATGTATGTAGACACGTTCATGTGTGCATACGCATACACCACATACATGTTCAGGGCATGTACATACACATGATGCATATATTTGTACCAACGCGCTTACACTTACACACTACACACGTAAGCATACACGTGTCTGCAACCTATACATACATATATACATACATACACACACATCATATATATATTTATATATATATATATATATATATATATATATATATATACATAGGCGTGCACATGGATACACACCGAGTACACCACACCAGCACGAGAGCCCAAGTGCACGCACGCGCCAAATTTCAGACACCACGCCTAAATCGACGTGATTTCACACAAATTCGAGAAAATTCCCTATCAGCGGATATAAAAGGTTCCCTTATCTCGGAGGGTAACTCGCGGCCGGATTGTCGTCTTAGTTCGGCGTCCCTTCCTTCCTTTTCGGCTCTAGGCTTTTATTTTTTTCTTTTCCCTTTTTTTCTTACTTTTTTTTTTGTATCTGCAGGACTGCAGACTTCCAGCTGATGTCGTCGACGACGGAGCCAGTCGATATCACCGCGAAGAAGGTGCCGCGTAGATCAAAATTTCCCATTTTGCTCGTTTATTCGGTGTGGTTTCTCCATCAATCGCCTCGTTTTTGTAGGACGGTGGCGTCCTGAAGACAATCAAGAAAGAGGGCACCGGCACGGCCAAGCCAACTTCCGGAACATCGGTCAAGGTACGGCTATTGCTGACATCGTGCATATATATATATATATATATATATATATACATATATAAATACATACAGTGCATGTATATACACATATGTATATATATGCACACTTATATATATGGATATATATGTATGGGGCGTCTAATATATATATATATATATATATATGCATATATATGTATATATATATATATGTGAGCGCATGTGATGCAGTGGTTAGAGGTGCCCTGCGTCACATACGAAGTCAATGGTTCGATCTCGCGCTCATGGCTCACCAAGCCATTCATCCTTCCGGGGTCGGTAAATTGGTACCAGACAGGTCTCAGACTTGTCTGGGAGGATAAGCAGCACTGACTCGGTTCAGCGGGAGGCCTCCGCGAGTCATTGTAAAGGCCAGATAGCATTCAATCATCCAAACGAAGTTGGAAATTGAAGTCGAATGCATGGCGCATCCCTCAGAGATTGATCAACGCCGAGAGCTTTATCCTTTATCCTTTTATATATGCATGTGTGGGGGCGTCGTTCTACGCACCAGAATATCGAAAATAAGGTGGGCCGAACACGTGATGCACTCCATCGACAACCGATGGACGAGAGCCGTTACCGACTGAATTCCTCGGGACGTCAAGCGCTCTAAAGGAAGATCACCGACCCGTTGGTCCGATTTCTTCACGAAAGCGATGGAAGATAGATATGATGCTCATCGAATCCTCAGAGCGAGGAGGACCCCACTGGGCTACTCTTGCACGCGATAGGGAAAAATTGAGGAGTTGCGGGCACCCGCTAGAGTCACTCGACGATCAACAGGATGTAGGGGGCGCCTTGGTCAAGTGGTTGTGATGCTCGTTGCGGCGCGCGTCGAGCCGAGCTCCACCTCCTAACCCTCTCTAGTAGTCAACGACGTCTTATAGAACGCCACGGCCAGGGTGTCGTCGAGATAAGAGATCATGATGGTGGTTGGTTATGTTGTTGATTGATGGATTCTTCAATTAATTAGCACTTAAATTAGCGAAATTGTCAGAATGCGAAGGATATTACGGGATAACTCATAGATACGTGCATATATTCATGTATAGAGCAGATATGTACCTATGAGTGAGATAAGAGCAGTGATTTTGCTGAGTGGGCGCGCGCCAGGTATGGATGAAGGACGGGGTTCAATCCTGCTTGGGGTCAAAGTTGTGCTCACCACTCAGCATCCTCGGATACTTTATATGTATGTACGTGTGTATGTGTGTACTCATGTTTATCTAGACGCGTATATCTATACATATGCGTATGTGTGCTTTTTATCTGCTACATATAAATTTCGAATAACTAAGAAGTGGCAGTGGATTTTGTCTCATATATCTCTCTTATGATACTGCTTTGTTGGACAGTGACCACGTCTTTTGTTGGTCCCATGAAATCTTCCTAGGTTAAAGTAGATTTAAAATCGCATGTGGCTCAGTGGATAGAGGTGCTATGCGTCTCGCACAAGTTCGATGGTACGAACTAGCGCTCATGGCTTACCAAGGCATACAACCTTTCGGGGTCGGTAAATTGGTACGAGACTTGTTTGCTAGGATAAGCAACACTGACTCGATACAGCGATATGCCACCGCAAGTCATTGTAAAGGCCAGATATGCTAGAAATTGACGAATGCATGGCGCCTCCTTCAAGGACTGATTAGTGCCGAGAGCTTTATCCTTCAACGTAGATACTTCGTAGCTCAGATATAAGCTAACATTCCGATTCTTCACTGAAGGTCGTATATTAGTGGGATCTTTGTAGAAACTAGGTGCGGTTTTTTGTGTGCCGTTGTTCGCTTACTGACCTTTGGGTGTTCTATTGAAGTCTTTCAAGTTCCGTTCTTATTCTCATCTTATTGCTTTCGATAGAGTGACAGCTGAATACGAGCCTCTGTAGTGCAGTTGGTTGCAACGCGCTCCCGGAAAGAGTGAAATGCGGGTTCAATCCGCGTCTGAGGTTCAAAGTTGTATATCACTAAGCATTGTCGGATGTATATTCGTAACTTTATGCCAATGCTAAAGGCGGTCAGTAGAGAGGGTTCCTATTTATTGTACTTGTCTTTTTTGTCTCGATTATTTTATTCGTTTTATCCGAATTCGTTAGAAAAGCCCCTCTATAACGAACGTAATTGCTAACGGATCCAGTACGACCATGCGCGTGATTTCTAGACATACTCTATTGGACTTTCCATCGGATCGGACGTCTTCGATGCGCTTTTTTGGCAGAAATTCCTTAATGAGACTTTTTGCAGTGTGTTGATATCTTTTAATACGTTGTTCTTCTAGTGGAAACTGCTGGGATGGGCGCTCTCAACCAGTTGACTTCCGCGGACCCAAACTGAGCGTACCTGCGAGCGTGGGTCCGCGGAAATCAATCGCCTTTTCCCTACAAAAAGACGTTTGCAGAAGGCAGATCAGAACTGGGAGGGGAGTAATGGACAAAACATAAAAGAATTGAAAAGGAGTATCTTTCCACCATCGTACGAAATCTTTGGGGAAAGCTATTTTCATCGTGGTTAGGGTTTTTTTTTTTTTGTTACAAAGCACAATTGGCTCTTTGTCTGAGTTTGTTTGAAGAGCTCTTCATTTTTAGTATTTCTGTAACGTTATAGCTTTATAAATTTACCACTTGCTCCAGAAGTCATTAACAGACTATTCGGTCTTCGATATGGATTTTCGTAGCTGCGAGCAACCAACCGTTGTAGATTTTGGTTCTCTCCCTGAGTCGAAAATTTGGGACTGTCAAGAACACGGAATTATTTATTTTTGGGTACCAGAACTTATAGAAATTCTAATCCAAATAACTGAAGATACCGATACTTTACATAGATGCCTAGAAAGTTTAACACACAAATAATATAAAGAAACATACAGAAAATAAGTAAAAAAATCCGAAAAAGGGACAGGGGGAGACAAAAGGACCAAGCAAGGGAAAAAAAAATTAACAAGAAATTATCAAGAAAAAGAAAGGAAATAGAATAAAATTAAAAATGATTTAAAAGTTTTTTTTAGACAATAAGATAATGTAAATTAAATCAAAGCTAACATTCAAGCGTAACAAAATCGAATATATAGGAGGAAAAAAAAAAAAAAAAAAAAAAAAAAAAAAAAAATTAAAAAAAAGTTATGGATTATGAAAAAAACAAAATTTTTGTTTAGATGTTTTGAAGCGTTGGGGAGAGGGAGTAGGGGGGGAAGGTGAGGGGGAGAGGGAAAAAGAAAAGGAGAAACACAAGCGAGCGACCCCACCCCCCGCCAAACAAGATGAAGAGGATTTAGAAAGAAATAGTGTAAACAAGGAACGCGCTGGGGTTTTTCTTTTTTTCCCCTCGTTTTTCTTCCTCCCTCTCTTCCTTTCTTTTCCATCCTTTTTCTTTTTTCCCTCTCTTCCTCTCTTCCTCTTCTCCTTTCCTTTCCTTCTTTCCTCCCCTCCTCCCCCCCCCCCCCCTCTTCCCTTTTCCCCCTTCCCCCATCTCTTCCTTCCCTCTCCTCCCTCCCTCCCCCTCCCCCCTCCTCCTCCCTTCCCCTTTCCCCTTCCTTCTCCCCCCACTCCCCCCCCCCCTCCCACCTTTCTCTTTTTTTTTTTTTTTTTTCCCTTTCCCCCCCCCTTCCATAGCACTCTTCCCTCCCCCTCTTCTTCACCTATCTATCCCCCCTCCCCCCCCGCGAACAACACCAAAGTTTTCTACACCATTCGCAACGTCGATAATTACTATTTGATTAGTGAATTTTATTTTGTTTAATTGTTGCCTATTTTTTCGAGTACTGTGTGTCGTGGAACACGCACGAAGGAGAACCGTACATATAGAGTCTAGTTTATGGGAAAGATGATACAGAAGGGGTACAGAAGGAGCGGGAGAGTTATTTGTATTTTAGAAGTTAGTGGGTGTGGTCGGGGGTTCGACGGCAGCGGGTCTCCGGGAAATATACGAAATCGAGCAAGAAGTTTTAACACTAATGTTTTTGTTCACCGCTTCAAAAAACAAGAATTTATTTACGTACATAGGAACAAATGGAACTTTACTGTACTCCACATATCGATTGATCCAAACACAGTTCTCTTTTTCTATTGATTTACTTGTCTCTTCTTCTTTTCATTTTTCTTTTTTTTTCTGTTTTTTTTTTTTCTTTTTCGGCCTTCTTTGTTTATTTTATCTTTTCTTCATCTTCTATATTTATATGTCTCTTATTTTTTTTTTTTCTTATTTTCTTTTTTTCTTCACATTTTATATATTTTTTTGATTTTTGTTTTTTACGATTCCCTTTGTATTCTTTTTCTTTTTTATTTTTTAATTTCTATTTTATATTTTGTTACTATTTTTTTCTTTTATTATTTTTTTTTTTTTTTTTTTTTTTTTTTTTTCTTTTCTTTTATCTCTCTTTTTTTTTTTTTTTTTTTTTCATTTTTTTTTATTTTTTTTTTGTTTTTTTTCTTTTTGTTGTATTTTTTTGTGTTTGTATTTTATTTGTTTATTTTATTATTTTTTTTTTTTTGGTTGTTTATTTTTTGTTTTTATCGTTTTTCTTTAGTTTTTTGGCATTTTTTTTTTATTTTAGTGTTTTTTTTTTTTTTTTTGTTTTTTTTTTTTTTTTTTTTTGTTTGTTTTATTCTTTTATTCCATTTTTTTATTTTTTTTTTTCTTTTATTTTTTTTTTTTTTTTTTTTTTTTTTTCATTGTTATTATTTTTTCTTTGTATTTTTTAGTCTGTTTATTTTTTTTCAATTTTTTTTTTTTGTATTTTTTTTTTTTCTTTGGTGTCGGTTGTTTCTGTTTTTTTGGTTTTGTTTTTTTTGTTTGATTTTTTGTTTTTTTTAGTTGTTTTTTTTTTTTTTTACTTTTTTTTTTTTTTGGTTTTTTGCCTTTTTCTTACTGTTTTGTTTTTGTTGTTTTTTTTTTTTTGTTCTTTATTTTTGTGTTGTTTTATATTGAGTTTTTTGTCTAAACAAAAATATATAACTCAACCATATAAAGCACCCCGCACTATCTGACCCCTCTACATAGAACATCCTCATTCTACCACATTTCTTTAAAGCTCCCAAACACATTAAAGCCTTTAATTAATTTATATACACCATAAATATTTATGTAATAATAAAAATTTCAAAAATATTCAAATAAACAACAAAAAAATCTTCTCTTTTGCACATATAACGAATAGTGAGATGTTAAAGCATTCACTATTTTTCGTAAAATGCTTCGCATATAGATCCAACAGTGTTCCGAAAGTTCCCTCCTAACCCCAACAGGTTCAGCGTAGTAGCTAGGGGGCCGTCTAATTTCTTGGTAATAATCTAAATTCAAATTTAAGAAATCGCCAAACAAAAACCTACACCCCTGGATTTTTTATTTTCGCATCAGTATACTGTACAACTCTTCCTCCCACTTTCGGGCTCTTTTATATTTTGGATTATTGGCTGTAAGCCACCACATTAACATTATTTGGGATATGAATCACAACTATTGGTTAATATGAACTTTTTTTTTTTTTTTTTATTTTTTTAACTTTGTATTTTTTTTAAAACTAGTGCTGTGTATTTATTGGTTCTGTCTACCTGCTCTTTGTCAATGCGGGGAATGTTGATTTCACCTTTGAGTAGGTATCGTTTCAACACCAAATTTTTTCATGCTTGTCATTGAGGATTTTTTGTTGTTTTAATGTTTAGGAGTATATACGTGTTGATACTTACCCCCCCCCACCACATACTTGCATTGAGAGTAAGCACGTTCTGTCTTACACCTCCCTTTTCTCTGCCCACCTATTCAGCAGCAGCCCTCCCCCCCACTTCACCCCCTAGACGGGCTCAATCAGGGACGGTGAAGAACGGGACAGCATAACCATATTTTTTTTGTCAACTTATCTTTTCCGGGATACATGACCACTTGTTTTTTGCCTACCACGTTGACATGAAGAACTAATCTAGGTCGTACAGCACAGGTATCGTGGAGGTTGTGGCTCTGAGCAATATCAACTTCCATGATTTCAGTTATTCACTCCATGGACTTGAATACGGAATCAGTGGCATGTATAAAAATCTTTACCTACCCATTTGTGTCCTGTCGAATTGATTTCATGACGCGCCGTCGTGCATTCGCTGGGTTCTTTTCTGGTGTCTTTCTATTTCATTTTGTTTAACTGTTTTTTTGTTTTCTTTTTTGTGTGCGATTCTTGCCTGATAGTCTTTCTCGTCTTGTGTCTTCTGGCAGGTGGAGCGCTCCCGCCCCCAGAGTTTTGGTGATTAGAGTTTGAGTTGCTGCTAGGAGTGGTGAGAAAAGGAAGATCAAACAAAAAAAAAA
>JAHQIW010006395.1:0-35130 GCA_019055375.1 Parelaphostrongylus tenuis
GATGCCAATGCAATAAGTGTTCTTGAAAAAACTGATCAACACGAATGTTTACTATGCTTGTCAAAAAGCATTCGGAAGCTGTTGAGTTGATCCACAACTCTTTCGCATTATCCATTTACTCAGCTTTTTCTCTATCTGAAATAAGGTTATTCCCAAAAGGCTGTTGTATGTTGGAGAATGTTCTAGTAGCTTTTGTCATGCAGCCGTAGCATCGCCGTTCGTTTTTTAAATAAAAGGGACTACTACAAAGTGATGCCTCGATGAACACCTTATGCGCTGACAGATTACGAGCACTCTCTACGCGTGATTATCTGCTAAAGCTCTCTGAAACGATTGTACAAGCAGAACTTTCTAAAATAGATCATTACCGGAGATTAGTGTGAGTGAGTCTACAGCGAAAACAACGCGCGCCATGCCTGTTGGCTGCGTCGTAAACAAATACCCGCCAGTTTAACCAAAGCCCAAATCTCATACTCGAAAGATTGTGCTCTTAGTTTTTTGAGATAGACAGTGCATACTCTTTTGAGAACTAGAACAGAAAGTAGACAACCTATTCCATCTTCCGGAAATAATTCTGAATATTGGCGAGAGTAGTGCGAGAAAGGTCTCCGAAAATTGGCTCCGTGTCGCTCTTTCAAAGGACAGCGCCTGACCTCACATTTCAAAGTACTTGCCATATTCTGTAAATTGGGCGAGACCACGGTATCACATTCACCGTGTAGCTCTGATATTGTTCCAGCAAATTACCATCTCTTCCGCACCTTGATGCAGGATCTGCGGAAAGAAGAATTCAAAGAATACCTCAAATGTGGCCTCACCGACTTTTATGGTTGCCAGCCCCACTTTTTATGGGAGGAAGGCCTTCAATCTTTGCTCAGCAAATGGTTACACATCATCGATCACGATGGTGATGGTAAAGTATTAAAATGATACTTTAGATAAAGAACAGCTTAATCATTAAAAGTGTCAGAATTAAATTGATAAAAAAAGAGCTTCACTTCTACTAAGTCCATAATGTTCATTTGTCAAAATCCAATAAACGATCTTTATTATTATTGTTGACATTCTCGTCAAATGCCTATAAGTGAAAAACGATCCCTATGTTAGTGATTGCATATGAACCTGGCTAGCTTTTCGCTTTCTTAAAGTTTTTGAGAAGCGAATAGAGGACTAGTAGCGAAGCCGCTTATCACGATCACGGAACTGCTTCGACTCGCTTGTGGCTCATCAAGCCTCTCGCCCCTCCATGGTTGAAAAATTGATTCCATCTCAAGCTGCTCTTCATTGGTGAAATGTTTGGCAGGAATCGGTAGCATATTATGTTTTTTCAGCCAATTAGGGAAATTCCATATGCCTTTCAATCACTTTTGAGCCACGCATGTCAGTGGTCTGTTAGAGGAGGGCTGACTTATAGAGCCCGATACACGTGTTTCGATCTTGCGATCTCGTCAGTCGGGCAGTTACCCTTTCTCGTCTTTTGCTAACTCTTGTGGGTGCTCCAGTCCCCACACTAAGAGTTAGCGACGACGAACGCTTTACACTCTATGTCCAGTGAAGAACTCACCAAAAACAGAATGTTGTACACTCGATTGCTCGTGGCTAGTATATTCAATATATCATAACTTTCGTTTCGAGTGTTTTCTTAAAACCACAGCTCAAAATTCAATATGCCTTGCAATCATTTTTGAGCCACGTATGTCAGTGGTCTGTTTAAGGAGGGCTGACTTGAGAGATCGCAAGATGGAAACACAAGTATCGGGCTCTATAAGTCGAGATCGCAAGATCGAAACATGTGTATTGGGCTCTTACAAGTCAGCCTTCCTTTAACAGACCACTGACATGCGTGGCTCAAAAATGATTGCAAGGCATATTGAATTTGGAGCTGTGGTCTTAAGAAAACACTCGAAACGAAAAGTTAAGGTAATTCCATTTCTACCTTAGTGGGAATGAATGATGAGAACCTTGGGCGACTCGCGTTAATGGAATTGAGTGTCAAACATCTTTGCGTACTCAGAAATGGTCAAAAGAAAAGGCTCTTACCAATATTCAATAGATTTTCTGCTTGGCACGAAGAATGTAACAAGCAGTATTTGGATTTTACGGCAGCTTTAACTACAGAGCTAACACATACAGCTTCCGCTTCCTGCACGTAAATGTGGGACCAACAAGCAATTTATGAAGCAAAAACCGACCTTCACTCCAATATTGAAACATGCATAGGTCAAATAACAAAGGTAACATGAATAGAGAATCATCTGAAAAATTTTAATGTCGTTGACAAAGAGAATTATTAGTCTGATAAGGATATGCATATTTTGAGCCATAGGTCTAGTGCTATATAGGCGCCTATTTCGTCCTATTGGGACTCATCAGTAGCACCCTCCCTCGGTTCCGTCGATCCCTTGAGGTGAAACAATCCTCCAAAGGAACCGACGCCGAGTAAAATTAAGCACCCAAAGTAGGATGATGTTATTACCTGACTTTGTGGTGACCGGCAGTCGAGCTTACGGCTTTTAAAATGAACTATACTTCTGCTATCGACTGCTTTTTTACAGACCCGCTCAAAATGATTTAATCTGATAAGGATATGCATATTTTGAGCCATAGGTCTAGTGCTATATAGGCGCCTATTTCGTCCTATTGGGACTCATCAGTAGCACCCTCCCTCGGTTCCGCGATCCCTTGAGGTGAAACAATCCTCCAAAGGAACCGACGCCGAGTAAAATTAAGCACCCAAAGTAGGACCTATGGCTAAAGGAACACTCTAAAGCACTAGACCTATGGCTCAAAATATGCATATCCTTATCAGATTAAATCATTTTGAGCGGGTCTGTAAAAAGCAGTCGATAGCAGAAGAATTATTAGTATCTCGTTTTTTTTTCAGAGATAGCTAGAACATTATGACATTGAAGCTGATGAAATGAGAAATTAATGACATTTTTCATTTTTCGTGAGAATTTAGCCTTGAGCTGTGTAATCCACGAGATGAACAAGAACCCAGTAGAAAAAATAGTAAGCGCAACGACAATTCACCTTCAAATTTTGTGAAACACTGATAAGTCCTTATAGTGCTTTTGAATGAACCAAGTAGTATATGAAACAGATATTATTGATGTTACCAGAGATACAATCAGAGAGAAACGATAGCACCATGAGGTAGCAATAAGAACCCCGTGCTAAGATAAATATAAACACATAAATGTTTGAGACAATCTTAGAATTTTCTTGAAAGGTTGGCGTAAAATTGATTGATAAAGTCTAAAGAACAGTTTTGCTGTAAATCAGATAGGAAAAACACTGTTCAACTCATACCTCAATGCAATAACTCTCGTTCAACATTGTCGCCACTTAAAAATTGGTAGTACTCTCTGAAAGTGTAAAATATTGCATAGAAGAAAATGGGAGGGAAGACATTCATTAAATGTCAAGGCTGAGTAAGAATTGAATTTTCAAGTATAATTATGACTATTCTAATTCGCAAGACCGGTTTCCTATTAACTTCGGCATTAATAAAAATTACATGCAAATCTCAAAAACTTATCTTGCTTAATTAACGTGAAACTGGTGATGATAGTGGTGGTAGTAGCTCAATGGTTGACGTTTCGATGAATTCATGCTCTTCAGACTGATACAGTTATCAGCCACAGGTCAATTTGAGTAAGCAACCGAAAGCTTACGTTTTTAAATTGATCTTTGCTTTGAAACAAGCTACTGGCAATCCGCCGATACCGGGAAGATGAAAGTCTTGTTAACTCCAGAGTTTTGGGCAGCTAATGATTGCATTTACATTTCTGAACAAAAGTAACCACTGTGCTGTACTCGTAGGAGTAAATGGTTAGATCACAGTAAAATTTAACTTCATTTTTAAAGAAAATTAAACATAAAGTTCTGAGCTTTGCTGTTCGTGAATAGAGTGGATGCTGAATGGCATTATTATCGACGACGCTACCTTGTAAATATGTTGTGCTTGAATTAATTGAAAATATTGAAATTGAATCAAACATAAGTCCATAACGGTTATAATAACTGATAAGACTTATCAAATTTAAATTAAATTGGCTCCAAACGCTTATAATCAATTCTAACAAACGAGCCATAATTTGAACGCAAGTTGCGATACTTTCAAATAATAACCATAGATAAGAACTCTAACACCGTATACGAAATATCTTGTCAGAAAGCGGGAAAATCAACTGACAGTAACCATATCACCTTTTCGAGTCTTTCGATGAACGAACATTTATTACTGGTGTAAGATTATCATAGCTTTTTATTTCACATGACTGTTGACACATCTACTGTGCGAAATCCAGTACTTCTGACAAGCGATTCGTTTTCTCAAGCTTATTGTCCACAAACTTCTTGGAACACCTCGCGTAATAATTCGACTGCTGCTTGAGGATTTCGTCGCTCTTACGTATATGTAGAATACTGGCTGAGTCAAATGCCAATGTAATTTTGGAGATGACCGAGCTAAAACGTTCTTGCGTTAATTGCAAGAGAGCGTCCTTAGAAGTGTTCAATCTGTACCTTCTTACCTGATAGACTGCATCACCAACCTTTTCACTATGTCGGTGTCTGATAATTATATTAGTGATCTTTAGGTCAATTTTCCATCTCAGCGTGGCCATATAACGCGGATCATATGCGGCACCGCCGATAATTCCTACCGTAATCTCATCTATTCAATGACTGCGTTCATCACTTCACTACTGTAGTTTACAGATTGCTTTGAGGACAGTGATTTTCAAAACGAGATTTTGTCACCAGAGCTTAGAAACACTCGCGAATCAATCATATGGAAGATCTCAAGCGAGTTATGTGCTTGATTTTATGGTACAGAATCATATCACGGATAAGATGCAGACCTGCATCGAAAACGTTGACCTTTGGAGATGCAGATGGATTCAATGAGCGTCTTCACTACTGGATTCAGTTTCCCAAGTTAATTGTAACTTTTGAACAGATGCAGTTATATCTGACGTTCTGAGCATGTGCAGTCTTAGGTTTATGTGACTTGTATTGTGAAGATTCAAAGGCCAACAACTGAATGAGTAGCAAGAATCCAAGAAAGACCTCAAAATTGATTACAATAAAAAAAGTTAAATACTAACTTCTGATAGACCAATGATTCATCTATTGCTGTACTAACTCTGCACAGAGCAGTAAACGTGATTTAAGTGTCTCCAAAATATAAATGGTAAAAAATCTCACACGGAAAACATGGCACTGCTTTTGAGCGATTACAGTCGAATTATAGTTATAGCCGCCGGCAAAGTCGTATAAGGATCGTAGTGCTTCCTGTCTTCAACTCAGTAGAACTGTAATTAGTGAACATGATATGTAACTCAAATTTAGACAACGAATTCTAACGAAAACGATGTGCATGAGGAACGGATAGGTTTTGAATGCCCCCTTCACGCTCAACGGAGCGACAATTCCCCTGTTACTCCAGTTACGTCTATCTAGGTCGTGAAATCAACATGATGAACGATCCAGCTCCAGAGTTGGGCAGGAGGAAAACGAGCAGCTAGGGAACGTTTAAGAGCATCGAAGATGCAGTGAAGAGGACAAAGAACATCCGACTCCGTGCCCACCTTTTGACTCGACGATTATCCCTGCCCTAACGTATGCACCAGAAACCTGGTCGCTACGTAAGCAGGATGAAAGATCACTTGGCGTTATGAACGCGCAGTCGAAAGGTCGATGCTAGGAGTATCCCGTATCTCGCAAATGAGAGAGGATCCGAAGTTTTGACCTACGTCAACGATCGAGAATCAGAGAAGCCGTTCTACACGCCAGGATATCGAAAATAAGGTGAACCGGACACGTGATGCGCTTCAACGACAACCGATGGACGAGAGCCGTTACCGACTGGATTCCTCGGGACGTCAAGCGCTCTACAGAAAGACCACCGACTCGTTGGTTCGATTTCTTCACGAAAGCTATAGATATGATGCTCAGCGAATCCCTAAAGCGAGGAGGATCCACTGGGCTACTCTTGCACGCGATAGGGAAAAATGGAAGTGTTGGTGGTACCCGCTCGAGTCACTCGACGATCAACGGTACGGCAGGTGAAACAGGTGATACAGGTGATATTTACACTATGTCTACTGTATAGAAGACTAATCAGCATGAAAACTTATTAGAGCTCCAACGTAATTCGGTTGATTGAGTATGCCGTTTGCTGAGAAAATAATGGAATTTACAGCGATTTAACTATCAGTTAATAGCTAATCTTGTTTCCTGACAATACACAAGTTCGGGGTATAGACAGTGATGGCTTCGTGTACCTGAGGCTCTGATTGCTCATATTTTAGAATCTTTGTGGCTACATCTGAACTCGCACTGTGCCATGAAATTATAAGAATACTCACCAAATAAAAGTTAAATTAGTGTGACTTCGACTGCAGCTTCTGCTCAACTGAGTTGAGTGTCGATTCGTAGCATCACTTCTGTTGACGAAAGATTGCTGATAGCAGAGATGGAGTAAAAATGCGATGATTGAGAGAAAGACAGAGCAACGTCATCGCTTGGCGTGCTGAATAATGTGAATCGTGATTATCTTACTCCTGATATATTTTGAAATTGTTTACTCCAGCAAAGTAGTGAGTTTGAGAACAGTAAACAAGTCCTGAGAGTCTGAGCGCCAAGATTGAATTTGGAAACTACAATTATAGCTTCTGTGCAAGCCGTCAATAAAAGCGACTTTTGCAGGATAGATCGGCCGCAAAAAAACAGTTGTGTTATCACTATCAACGAGTGGTTAGCTAGTTAACAAATTAAATAGCTAATTAGCATACGACGCATCCTGTATAAAAGACCTCTCCGAGCTAGGTCCTCCATTCGAACAGCGCTCCACTAGAATAAAGGTTTGACTTGGGCGAGACGAAGAGCAAATGCCACAGCGAGGGCGAACGGTAGTGAATGATCGACTTAAACCATAGGCCCTTAAGAAGACGAAAAGCGTGGAAACGTTGGCCGAGTAAAATTGATATTGGAACATCTCGCTATAAGCCTGATCAAAGCAAATAGGATTGATTGGTTGAGCTGAGGCGAAAGAAAGTCGGTTCTTAATATAAAAACACAGCAATCCACTTTGTCACTGTTTTTAAACCTCGTTTCAAGCATTCATCACAGTCTGCAAGAATGTTTAGAGCCATTTTGAGGTTAGTAGGTGCGAGCATACGTACGTTTCGGCGGTGTCGCTCTCTTCTTCGATGTGGCTTATCCCTGCTATAAAGTAGAGATCAGTGTGGGCTATGGACTACTGATGAAGGAGGGGTGGCAGGGGATACCGCCGAAACATAAGTATGGCTCTGACGTATAACCTCGAAAGGCTCTAATTATTCTCACAGACTATAATATAGACATAGCGCTATGAGCGAATTGATAAATGACATGAAACAATTTGAAATAAGTTGCCGAGTTTTATGAAGCGATCAAAATTATTTTCTTTATGAAGTAGCAAGCGAAATAATTCTGCGATTTAAAGGGGGTAAATGAAAGTACGCTAGAAACGATCTTCTTCCTTGCGTAAATCTAAGTTTTCTATACTGCATATAGCACCGCTAGCTCAAGCAACAATTTTCTCAACCTAGACATTTCGAAGCAAAATATTCACGATAACGTTTCCGAACATTTGAACAGCGAGTTCAGGCAATGATTCGATCTATCCCCCAATTACGCTCAGTTGCCCGAGCCAACACGACAGAAGTTGTCGTCATTACGCGAACTCTTTTCCTTCAGGAAGAATTGTCTTTACTGAAGATCTCGAAGCTCCCTGACAAACGTTCGGAATAAGTTTACGAAAACTACTATAGAAATCAAATTCTTGGTGAGCACATCAGTGAAGAGGGAATATAACGTAATATAGAATTGTAACCGAACTAACAAAGGAATGCGACCACCTCCGTTGATGAAAAAGAGCCACTGTAGGAATATTTATGAAGCTCTCGGAAAGGAATATATATATGTATATATATATAAAGGATAAAGCTCTCGGCATCGATCAATCCCTGAGGGATGCCCCACGCATTCGTCTTTGATTTTTAACTTGCTTTGGAGGTGATTGAATGCATATCTGGCCTTCACAATGACTCGTAGTGGCCGTCCGCTAAACCGAGTTAGTGCTACATATCCTCCAGACAAGTCTGAGACCAGTCTGGTACCAATAAACCGACCCCACAGGGATGGATGGCTTGGTGAACCATAAGCGCGAGATCGATTGAGCTCGTGTGCGATGCAAGGCACCTTTAACCACTCTGCCATATGCGCCCTCATAACGTATATGGTAGGGCAACCCTGATAAGAGCTTAAGTAAATCAAAAAAATGTTATTAACTGCAACTAATTAAAGCACTTTATTTGTTCGTTAGTGAAGTATTAGAAGCTGAAGGACAAAGAAAGCTCTAGCCGTTTATCACTCCATCACGGAAGTCATGCATTTGATTTCACTGAGCATCGTTAGAGGTGATTAATTGCATGTCGCGCCACAATGACTTGCGGTGAATTTTGATATCCAATTCAGTTGTGCTATCCTCCCTGCTAGAGTATGGTGCCAATTTACTGACCCTGGAGGGACGGAAAACTTGATGAGTAAGGAGCGCTACATCGAACTAAAGCCGCGCGCGTATTTGGAGGTACATCTAACCATTGCTCAACATGTGCAACTCATACGAGAAGAGGGTGCACTCTCAATATCCTCTATTACACTGCGATAAACTTGGTCAAAAACAATACCACTATTATAAGACCGTACTCCGCAAGAGGCGGTCAATTAAATGAATTCCGGTTGATTATTGATGCAACGATGTACCTACGCGAACGAAAAAAAAAGAAAGTGACAGCTCTATTAGACATAACAGCCTTTTTCTGTTATCCTTCTCCAAAGCGAATTTAGATTATTAGGTAACATGATTTCCCCTTAGTGGCATTTCGTAACATGTTCGAAACACCCAGTTATTCACTTTATATCTCCACTGTTGGCCTTTTGAGAAAAGTGTACTTCGATAACCGTCATCATGTTAGTTTGGGCTTCAGCACATTTCAGCAACATTTTATAATAGTGCGATGGTATCCGTGGTGATCATCAACTTCATTAGTATATAAATCTTTTCTAACTACCAGATTAAATTGCTTCCAATCGTATGCTATGTATTTTCAAAATCTGGGCTGGTTTGCGAAGCGACTTCACTGTGTTTAAGTGTGACACGAAATCCTTTTCTTTCCAAGATATGCATGTATGGTAACGAAGTGGCAGTGGTGTCGATAAGACAATTCAAAATCCTCAGTTCACTCCACCGTAGTTAGCCAGGTCATTCATTTATAGACACCAAATATCACTTGCAAGAATGACTAGATGAATGAAATGATCATCAAGCATAAGAAAACCAACATCAAAGGCAAAAGTTCCAAAATACTTCCCGTTACTGTCCAACATTGATCAATAATTTGATGCAATCCTTTGGTGAACAACCTGAAGTGTTAAGAAAGAGATCCGTTCAGTAGAAACTGGCTATCGATGTGGCAGTAACCTTCCTCAGAGTCTGAAAAGGTCAGTGTGACACGCAATTTAATTATTTCGCCTACTTTCATAACTACAACGAGAAAATTTTTCGCGAAATGAACGAAATGAACAGCTTGTCTCAAACACCTGGTGTTCTGTTATCTTTGTGAACTCAGTTAGTTGATAGTGACTAGCCGTAAACATGTTTACTTGAAAATAATAACGCTGAGATTAGAAAATTAACTTGTTATGAGGCGAGGTGCGTGACTTCCAGGTTATTCCCGGTTTATCTTCGATTTTTCAAATCATAGTCATAATGCATGATTTTTCACAATTTTGCGGGAGAATAGCAGCTTTTTTCTGAAATTCTTCTCGGCTATGTGTTTTCATAATCTGGGTGACTTGTGGATTCTTTTATACTTTTTTAAAATTACATGCCTTGCCAAACGGATGCACAATGGTCAACCAATTCATCAATATATTCGTCCCCACACCAGCACCTTAGAGGGAAATAGAATTACCCCGCAAATTGCCGTCACATGGTTAGTGTAAATCACGCAGTTTTTTTCTCTCTGGTCTATATCTAAAAAAACAAAAATTTTCAACCTCCAGTCGATCGGAATATAGAGTCAACAAACAACAGTCAAATAAACTTCTTTCACACCTAAGTAAAGTTTTCCATTTTACATAGATGATTAGATTCAAATGCTAGAATGTTTTGCATTTCGTGCATCGAAATTTTCTAGTTCGTAAAACCTAAACCCTACTCATCAAAACAACAGTCTTATATACTGACTCATGTCACAAGTGATCACGAGGCATTCCTCCCTGCTGTTTATAGTTGTAATGGTCGTGTTAATCCAAAACGATTTCAAAATCTTTAGCCGTGATGTTCTATGTTCCTGCGCAAGAATGGTGACTTCGATCTCAAAATTAACTCCGTTGTGTTTTCCGTGCTCTATGTGTCCCTAGTGGGGTGTTCCGTCTATTACGACGTTCGTCAGCTAGGTGTTCTTCTATGCGAGCATAGAGCGCTCTACCCGTTTCGCCAATATATTTATCACTACACTCTTTACATGAGATTAGGTAAACTGTACCTACGCTATTCTCTACAAATAATATCTTTCTAGGAGTTTTTTTCTATGATACTCCACAATCTTCTGACAACAATAAAAGCAACAGCAAAAGTTCTCGGCGTTGATGAATCCCTGAGGGATGCGCCATGCATTCGCCTTTGAATTTTAAATTCGTTTGAGGTGATTGAATGCATATCTGACCTTTACAATGACTCGCGGTGGTTTTCCACTGTTA
This sequence comes from Parelaphostrongylus tenuis, assembly GCA_019055375.1. Lineage (NCBI taxonomy): Eukaryota > Metazoa > Nematoda > Chromadorea > Rhabditida > Metastrongylidae > Parelaphostrongylus > Parelaphostrongylus tenuis. The sequence goes on from JAHQIW010006395.1 coordinate 10,819, forward strand.
CGAGTCACTGCTGCTTATCCTCCCAGACAAATCTGAGACCCATCTGTACCAATTTACCGATCCTGAAAGGAAGAATGGCTCGGTGAGCCATGAGCGTGACATCAAACCATCGACCTTCTGTACGATGCAGAGCATCTCTAACCACTGCGCCACAGGCGCTCTTTCTGACGACAATGTGCACGTAGAATCTAAACTTCATTATAAAAATGCCAGTAAATCCGCTATGAAGTTGAAAAAATGTGCTAACTACTCCAATATCTAGGCATGATTACTCCCTACATTATCTATGGTTTCGAAAAAAATGAGTAAGACCATGTTTCAGTTGAAATATTTATCGTTGACATGAATATACTTAATAAAATAGTCAGTATTTATTGCACAAATTATTCTTCTAAGACTTATGAAGATTCAGTTGTTGGGAACAATTGAACAACTCTTTAACCATCACTGTCTTTGTGATCCAGCCTTGACTTTATGACCGAAAATAGATAAAACTCATTGTCAATAAACTAGACTGATTGCAAATAATCTAGAAAGCGGATATTTGAAGACTCACAGTCTTCGCCCTTTCTTGAATCTCACCTGAAAAAATATATGATAAAACGGCAGGATTTGTTATTATGCAAAAGAGTTCAAGGCAAACTTGTCCTTCTTCTTTAGCCAATTCTCTACTGGCGGGACGACGACTCGCTTTGTTCTTCAGAAGACTGTCATTAACAAAACGCTCAGACATCAATTTTTCGCATTCAACCTGGAAATACCGTACACTTCCTCGCTTGCTAAATAACGCCTCTGACAAATGTTCACCATGACGATTCTAAGAATTTTGTTAAATTTCATCACATTCGATATTTTCCTGTCGAGCGATTAGGCGACTAGTCATTGAAATCGCTATGGAAGAATTTGGCTCAAAGCCGTACCCCCTTTCCTCCTACACCGGCTAACTGTTGACTGTAATAGAGCTGAGAACGCTTCAGCACATCAATTTTGAGATTCTACAAAGATCTGTGCTCAACCAACATACACAATTAACGAGGAGAAAAAGGTAGTTGATCTTCGAGTTGGGATCACCTCATGAGCTAATTCGACCACTGTTTCTGATTACGGCTGAAATACATCAAAAATTGACTGCAACAATCTGAGTATTGCAATCTAGTCTAATATCTAGATATAGTGATTGATTGGTTAAAAATACCTTATCGTTAAATGTCGTTTTTCGTGGAGATACATTCAACTGACTTGGCGGCATCGAGTCTATGAATGTACGAATCTAACAAATACCACAATAAATACAAAGATATATAATATTCTAAAAAAGAGCAATTAAATATTACTTCGGTTATGCTAGCTATTTTATGCGCTTTTTTGACGGATATTCGTTCATATATGAAAGTACGAAATGCATCATGACAAAGATCAGGAGTCGTTAGCATCTTGCCCTCGACCAGCTATAACAACTACTGGCTTAACTACCAAACTAAAACGTTAATATTCAAGAACTTCCAGCGAAAACGATAGGCCATAAAGGCCAAACACACAACTGTTGTCATGAAACCGCTGCAGCTGTGCCCTATGAGGGATCTTACAAACAGAAATGGAAGAAGTGTGATTGCATAACTTCAGCGAGAAGGCCTACATAAAGATTTATGCAAGATGTGTAACATGATAAAGTAGAACAAAGCTCTGTTAGTAGCTTGTGTTTGCTGAACCATTGTTGTAAACCAGCAATTTTAATTATCAAGAACTTCTTCCCCACCCCCCACCCCCCTGTGCCTACAACCACCATCCTTTGAGAACTTTGAAAACAGAATGAGTTTGCCTTCAGTTCCGCCAGAGATATTTTGGGTTGAATAGACAGTAAAAATAATCTGTTGGCTACATATTTTTAGTAAGAAGGATAAAGGATGAAGCTCTCGGCGTTGATCAATCCCTGAGGGATGCATTGAGGGTGCTATGCATTCGTCTCCAATATCAATTTCATCTGAGGTGACTGGATGCATATCTGGCCGTTACAATGACTCGCGGTGACCTCCCGCTGTACCGAGTCAGTGCTGCTTATACTCCCAGACAAGTCTGAGACCAGTTTGGTACCAATCTACAGACCCCGAAAGGATGGATGGCTTGGTTAGCCATGAGTTTGAGTCATACCATCGACCTCGTGTGCGAACAGAGCACCTCTAACCAAAGCACCATGTGCAGCATACATTCAATACCATATGATAAATGACTATTTTGCTACGTCATAGAAATATATCAGCGAAAAACTTTTTACTCTGTTCGTCAATTATAGAACACCTTACCCGCTTATTCCCCTCTGCATTGGAAAATCCATTGATGGCTCTTTTCCACTGATGAAAATTTCGTATATCATCACTCCGCAGCTGTACACGTCCGTTTTCAACAAAAATGTGAACGTGCTGATCGTTTCCGGTGCTAACCATTCAATTGATAACTTTCGTGAACTGCGAATAGTGTACTGCGCGCCCTATCTTGATAGTCCAAAATCACTAATCTTTACCTATAATCACACCGTGCTACTTTCTTTACTACCTTACTACTTTCAGCATATCGTATCAAAGACCAATCGCTACTGCTGCTTAGATACTAATGAACGTATTACGTAGCAGTTTATCTCCCTAATAGAGACAACTACGTGCTGTAAGATCCATATGAATACAACTCCGTTTATGAATATATTCAACTCCTTGGGCTGTTCATGAATATCTTCGACTCCTTGAGCGCACATTGACATTCTCTCACACACACTGAATGCATCTCTACGGGTTCTTAGATTAACATTAAGAGATCGACCTCAAATACTATACATTGCTGTAAATCATCCATTAATAATCAGTAATTTTGGAACTGAATGATACTTTCAGAATGCGAAAAAGCACGCATTCACAGTCCAAACAAGTGTCTCAACATCTTCGGAAAGAGCGCGCCGTTGATAGTAGGAATTGAGCGGTATAATAACGTCTTCATAAAGTTGAAAAGCTCTTATTAGGAAATAATAAGATAAGAAACAAGTGCAGCAATCCTCAACTACAGTGGCACTTTCGCTCCCAGGATTTCCATTCAAAGGTACAATTGAAGAGAAGGCTATGCCACGACAAAACCACATTTATCTTCTCTACGAATATGAAATAATGAATGTGGTGAAATCGCTTGCGTTTTTTCCAGCGAGCGGAATCCACTGCGTAAATTTGATGTGTAGAGATACTGAGTAGAAAAAGAGTTGGTGTTTGCTGAGCACGACAATTTACGTGTTTAGTGTAACAACTAAGTTAGCATTTTCTCTTTTTAGGCAACACTTTATAGATTCATAACTTACTGGTGGTGTAGGGGCGGTTTTAGAACTGTAAGCTGCAGTCAAACCACAGACATGATGCGTAAGAGTGGAGAGCGCTCCACTACCACTGAGTACCTCGACACTACTTAACGACTTTCTACAAATATTGCGAGCAAGAAAGACTGTTAGCTAGCCGTCTGTGTTCAACTAAATCTGGCATTCAAGACAACCGTTCAGCGCTAAATTATATTCTGATAGTCTTCGGCTTGTGCCGGTGGGTGAGAACAACAGGCCGGTAACCACGTGTTGAACGGAGAATCGCTAGTGATAATAATCTTTTACAATCAAGTTGATTTCGGTAACCACCAGTTTGAAAGTCTTCTCGCTTTTACACAACAGCATTTATTGGCTGGCGATACTGATTGAAACTAAACTTTGACCAGTTTCAATAAAATATAGAGCGGTTGTGCATCAATCGCTACACCATAAAGCCTAACGACATTTTTATCTTCAAAGTTTCGTATGAGCCTAGCGCTCATCACCTCCTTCATCTTTGACTTGCTCATATCACCTGTTTCTTTTGTCTGAAGAGAAAAGGATTCAATGGTATTAAATCTCTTCCAATTTGAGTCCACTATCTTGCATATCAATTTTATAGCAACCTGTAGGGTAGGTTGTTTTTTGTATGGTCCCCTCACGAAGTTCACCATATTCGCCTTGACCAAGAAGTTTTCCTATCTGAACGACGCTATGCAAAAATTCCTATCTTTCTTGAGAGTTTGGAGTCGAAACAAATTTGCTCTAAATAAGAACATTCTAACTTAGTTGAGAAGGTGACAATCCTACACGTTGATTTCGAAACACTGACCCTGTTTATGCATCCCGGATTTTTTGGTAGTATTCTACTAGTTTCTTCAAGTGTCAAAAGGTTCAGAAAATTTTAATAAAATTTTTCAAGTATAGTCTTCGAATGATAACATTTTCAATCTGCAAGTGCGAAGAAATTCAATTTAATGTTACTTAAACGTAGATGCCTTTGACATGGCGGAATCACTTCCTTGCGAATCGATCGACACCGATGATTCAAAAAATCTGACAGTGCACAACTGTGCAATAATTTTTATCGGAATATTTCCTATCGTGTGACCTCTTTCACTTAGACACTCACTGGGTTCTGTGTATGTTTTCATTATTGTTCAAATTTCAATAAGCTTTTCCGCATTGCCATTGCCGGAGCTTTTTGGCGTATGTTAAATGATGAAGAGGGGCTTCACTGCGTTGAAAAGCTGTCAAAAAGTTCCTCTGACTTATTCATGATATGTTATCTTTATTAATATAGCCAAAATCATTGAAATCTACTGCCGGGAGAAGCTATTCAAATGGTTATTATTGAAAAAATGAGTAATATCTCGGCTTTGCTATGATTGAGTCGGATAAGACAACTCCACATTTTCGGGCGACTATCGATGAGCAATTGCTCGTTTGCGTATCGGATCGTCGAGCTATAAACGAAGACGACAATGTGACCCAGATGAAACCCATCGTTGAAGCTGTGAACTCAAGCAACATACAAAAGTCACTGTTTTACCGCCGTCAATTTCACTGATTCGTAGCAAATAGTCGCCATTGTTTTTTACATAAACAATAAGTCTCCACCAGGCAGATAACCGTGATAGCAAGGAAACTCCTTGAGATTCTCAAATAAGATTGGTAAACAAAAAATCCCACTCAATCTCTAGTTGATCTACTTGTTAAAAGATAGTTCTGACCTCATTTATGAACCTTTTCGTCTTCTTTGTGAAAAGTATTTGGTGCTGACGCGGGTTTGTCCAGCTGTCACTCCGGCATACTCGTGAAAGTTCGGAGCTAAAAAGTGAAACCACGCCAAAAATATCGTTTTTAATAGAGTGGGAGTGGCCTATCAGTTGTTTATAGAATGATAGCACATTATCATTTTTTGATTTGTATCCTACTAACAATATGGTTTTCTTTTGGTGTTCTCGAAAGTTTCAAAACTTGAAAAATAATTTTTTCCCAAAAGAACGTTATACTCCCATGAGATTATTTATTTTGATGGAGGTGTATATGCGCTTCACATTGCTATACGAGTTCTTGGCGACTTTTTTTCTTTTTTTTTCTGAAATTTGTTGTCGCAGTTTCTTATTGAACGACTGAGACAGTAATTATTTTTTCCAGAAAACTCGAGAACGCAAAACATTTTGCTTACGAGGAGACGAATATGGGAACGCATTCTGCGATACTCATGAAGAAGACGAATTCCTCAAGCAACGGCCAAAACTAGGTGCGAAATGCTCGAAGACGTTTTTGGCAAATGAATGAGAAACAAATCAGTCAAGAAGTGATTGGATCCTTGCATTAAATCGCGATGACGGGTCGTGTGTAAAATAATGTATATGTTGTAGAGAACACATGTGGGAGCAGTGATTACAAGTGCACTGCGTCGCACACAAGGTCGATGGTTCGATCTCGCTCTCATGGTTCACCTAACCATCATCCCTGCGAGGTTGATAAATTGGTATTAAGCTGTTTTGAAACTTGTCTGGGAGAATAAGCACCACTGACTCAGTACAGCGGAAGGCCATCGCTAGTCATTAAAATGGCCGCTTATACATTCAGTCGCCTCAAATCACGTTAAAAATTGAAGGCGAATGCATGGCGCATCTCTCAAGGATTAATTGAAGCCGAAAGCTTAATCCTTTTATCCTTTATCGTTGCAAATCTATAGCCCGTTGTACAACATCAATGTCTGCTTCCCTATTGCAATTTACACGGCATTGCCATTATATTCAATGGGCACTGCTGAATCTATGCGCGACCTCTGTGCTGCTCCCTACAGACGACGTGTTAGGCTCAATCGCTTGCTACATAGACACCCATCTCTTTTCCCTTTTTCCCACATCTTTATTCTTCACAGAATTCGTAGCACGCTGCCTTTAGGCACTTCTTTATCATTGTCATAGCACAGTTCCCGAAAATTGATGTCATTGGTTATATATTCGCCATTTTCTCGTTGTGGCCTCTCCACTAGCATATCATACTGCTTATCCCGTTGAAACCTCATGAATCATATATGAATCGCGCAATGTCGCACCGGGAGCCTTACTTGGTCAACTGAGGTTCTGAGAGACGTTTCAGTGATTAAATGATGGAATTTCACAAAGGGAAATTCTGTAAGCTGTTTCGAATGGACAAAAGACAGACGTGTTGAAAAATTTCCCATGTTTCAACGAATGACCACATCCTCTCATAAACGACCTTATTATCAGCTAGTCACTATGTATTGGCTGTTCAGTAGAGAGTATTCTTCACTCCAGAAAATCACTAATTCGAAATGGAATGCTCAATTTTACACGAGTCTGCCGCGCGGAACTTTCACAAAGAACAACATACTTTTGAGATTAACACACCACACACACACACACACACACACTCTGAATCCTAATTCGCTATATACGGAGCGATGACTATGGTTCTCTTGAGAAAAAGTACAAGCCGTACGGCTGATAAAATTCTGAGCACTAAAGTTTATTGGCAAACAACCGATGGGAAAGAGCATGAAAAGTTACAAAACAGGTTTTTCAATGAGAACACAACAAGGGAGCTTGTTCTAGGTATACTCCTAAGCGATATTGTCTTATCTAAGATTACCTTACAGCATAAGTTCATATGAAGCTTAAATCGAGTATTTATGAGGTTTAGATTGGGGTGGGATAAACGTACAGCAGTATCGATACCTTTCGATATATTTATTCTTTTTTATTCATTTTATTCTAGGCATTCAATAGTTTTAGAGATGCTGATTCTAATACTGAGTGAAGACGCCTTCACAATAGAACCTGCTTACAATAAAAAAGTTCTATTTTCAGACTACGTTGTTGCAACAGTTATAGCAACTTTCCACGTTGGTGAAACGAGAGATTACATAGGATTATGGGAAATTCGCTCTTACTCCTAACTGTAAGTCTCCCATTCCTATTCTTCTTCCTAAAACCGACTATCTACTAACCTGGGCATGCTTCAGTAATCTCTAGTTTTTTTCTTAAGCCAGACACAAGGTGTTATATTGATCCTTAATCAACAGCTGACGTTTCAACAGTTCGGCTTCTTTAAAGTCTGGAAAGGTCAAATTGTTTGAAATCCAATCAATCAAACATCATCAGACCTAGATTTCAGTAGCATCAAGCACAAAATCAACTCTCAACATACTCACCACTTTTTATATGTGTTTCCACTTAATGATTCAAATGGAAATCGCTGGAAGGAGACCACATAGGCTCGTAATGTACCTCACCCATCAAAACAACAGTCTTATATAGTGACTCATACCACGGATGATCACAAGGCATTCTTTCCTGTAGTTTTTAGTTGGATTGGGCGTGTTAATCCAAAACGCTCCCAAAATCATTCGCGCTGAAGTTTTATGCCCCTGCGCAAAGATGGTGGCTTCAATGTCAACATCTACTCCGTCGTGTTTTTGTGCGCTATGTGTTTCCTAGCGGGCTGTTCCTTCTATAAAGACGCTTGTCATCTAGGGCTTCTTCTATGCGGACATAGAGCGGCATACCCGTCTCGCCAATATTTTATCGCGACATGCTATGCAGGAGATTGAATAAAACTGTGCCTATGCTCATGTAATCACCGTCTCTGCCGTTAGGACATATTTTACAAACTTTCATCATACAGAGACGGTCATATAAGCGTTTACGAACTAATTGGACGTCTTAGAGTATTCGGTGGTTTCTCAATGACAGCTACCGGATGCTCTAAACCTGCTCTTTTCATACAACTTGCATAGCTGTACTAATCTCATTTGCTTTGATGTTGATACTAATGTAAAGCTATAACACAGTCACATTCAGTGGATCAAAATTTTTTCCATAGTGCCGGTATTTTTCCATCTAGAAAATTTTCTCATAGCTACACTTTAGAGTCAGGCACTCAAGGTTCGGCGTACAATCTCCCCCAACGTATGCTTGTCAATTTCTAATGGGTTGATTATCTGGATATTTTTACTAGAAGCAAAAGCTACGGATTGTTGGTCTGAGACATTCTTGAGTATGTGACGTGGAGGAATATTTGAACCGGAGAGAAACTGACGATGACGGAAAAATTAATTCCCTAAGTCAAAAGAGAAGATATCAATATTTCAAACTTCGATGTTCAAGTTGGGCGACGATGGAAAAAGAAGGAGCATAAAAGAATGCGAAAGTTTTAAAAAAGGAAAAATCTAAAATGAGGATGCTTCAGAAGTGGTTAAATGAAGTGAAGGTTTAATGAGAGTGAAAGTTAAATGCATGAAGTGGTTAAATATGAAAATATTACTGTATGACGTGTATTCGATATCTCAGCGTAATTGGGTTCAATGCCGATAATGCTTACCGAGCCAAACCGTTGACGATTGGTGACTGACAGATTGATAGCTTATGAGGCCCCCGGAAATGTTGAGATGCCGGTTCGATTTCCTTTCAAAGTTCATTTTGAATATAACTCAGCATTATTGGATATATGTCTTGGTGTATAGACACCGTCACCTAGTAATCTGAGGAATTCCTCGCTTAAACGGAGTATAATGTCTGTCAAAAATAAAAAAATGTTCTTTTCTTGCCAATCGGGATAAATTCCTCGTGTGTTTAGGCCAAAGTCTGTCCGTGTACACCAAGATCGAAATGGTGCCAAGGCAAAAGCGATTGGTGGTCCGAAGGTGTCGGAGAGGCCGCGATGGTGCCAAGTGCTCACGAGCGCGATCCTGCCACTTATTGCGCAATAATTTTTGCCTGCCCGTTTCGGGCCTGAGCCACGCACCCCTCCATGACCGCCCGGGACACGTCAACCTCCGGCGACGCGAAGCTCGCCGCACTCCTCTATCCACGCCAATCTACCGCCTTATCAGCAGGCCCACAGGCGCCCGCCACGATGCCCGATGGTCACGCAAGAATTTTATTGCTATGTGTTCGCGCACCTCCTGGAGAGTACATGAGAGACACCTGTTTTGGAAACATCAGTCATATGGACAATGATTCGATGATATGATGAAAACGTCGTAGTGCGATGAAAGAGTGTGACTGCGAGGAGGGTGTTGGTGTCAATAAAAGAAATATGAGAAAATAATACACGAACGCACTGAGATGTCTGATAATGTTACAGTCACGAAGGCTAAGAGCCAAGAAACACGGGAAAGTACACAAAGCAAAGATAAAGCATGTTTTTCTAGTAAATTGTACGTTGCTGTCTTTGATGGTGCTCAACGCGATCAAACCAAGAGAGTTAGCGCGTCAAAACAGGCGCACAGGTGGTTAATTATCAAAAAAGTTCGCCACCTGCCAAGAGCCTCTTAACTCTAGTTGAAGCCTACTCTGGAATGAGCCGAGTAAATCAAGAGGCTCTGATACTACTATTCGAGCCATTATGTCATGTGTGTAATGGGCACTTGTACAGTCCGGTACACGGGCTGGTACACAAGGCTTGCGGCCTTGGCAGCCTTTTCAGTCGGACAGGCCCTTCGTCTTTAGCCATCTCGGGGCCCCTACTCGTTCTATAGAGGTAGGCGAGCGACATTTTACGATTTACACGTGCCGTCAAGTGTAATATGCTACTAGATCAGCAGTGTTGTGCACTCGATTGATCTTGGCTGGTAATTTTGATAGTTTATGCCTTTCGTCTCGAGAGTTTTCTCAAGACCACGCTCAAGTTTCAATAAATCTGATAAATAATATTTGATTATTATTATTTGAAACACGTGTAACGGGCTGTGCAAGTACCCATAACGGACAACATGACTGCTAGCTCAAATAGTGATTATCAGAAATATGAAATTTGAGCGTGGTCTTAAGAAAACGCTCGAAGCAAATGGTATAAAGAAGCTCAGTCAAACGACAGAGGCCTTTCAGTACAAGCTTTTTCTCACCGAAATTCCATTAAAATGAACGATTTTGACCTCATTGAATAGATCTGACTAAATCGCAACAAGTAAATAAGCTTCGATCCAAACAACGACTTAATCGCAGATATAGAACACGATCGTCGAAAGCGTTTTCCAAAAGTAACGATGCGCCAGTAGAAGAATTCCAGGGAGACGATTTCTAAGGCAGCGATTTTCTACGAAATTCGCTACGGTGTGCCGCTTTTCAAAACATTCGCAGCTGAAAGTAATTTTATATCAGGTTGAGGAGAATGTACCTTAGCACCCGCCGAAATTTCAAAGTGTATATATAAATTCAATCAAAAACAACAATAATTTTTTACAAAATAAAGACCATCATTATCCACAATCTTTTGCTAACTTAACATCCAATGTCACGATAAACATACCTTCAAAATCGATCGCTCAACGAGTTCTGCAACAACTGGCGGCAAACTTCTTCGCGATGATTGCTTGAACTCCAGTCAATTCATGCGGATCCTGACAAGGCTTCTCGTAGCCAAAATCAAGTTGTTGGAGGTGATTTTAGAGCTTCTTTTGATCGACGCTAAGTTCTGTTTGACAATTCACAATGCTTGATGACGGTTTCGCATCCAAAGCTGCTTGGAGATCTCCATCGTTCAATTTCAATGACCGGCCGCAACGAGGTTGTCTTTCAAAGTGGTCACGTCGTTTGTATCAGAACTGCAGCAATAACATCACTCACAGTTCTTCACCTTCAGCACCACACATCTCTTTCGCAGCGTCTGTTGCCGAAAAGTTGCCGCTTCCAGCAACACGCATCAAAACTTGAAGCTCAAAATTATTACACTATTATCAATTTATATGTAAATTGAAAGTTGCTGCAATATAACTAGCGTTGCAGTAGAAGTTTCTTACAGAAATATTCCTGAGATTTTCCCATGATTTTACAACAATCAATTATATGAATTTTGAATTTTTCGCCGGTGTTAAGGAACTTTTTCCTCCACTCAATAATCCACCTCAAGCAAATATATATCAGCTCATGAGAAATCTTACTAGTTGGAACTAAAGTCGAAAATCTCAACATTAATGCTGTTATGATAGAGTTACTTACAAGTTTCGAACGGTGCACATTCTGTGCAAATATAGCGGCCCCGAGTAGTGATATTATTTATGTAATCATTTAATATGATGTTCTTACGCTCAGAATCGTTCCATATTAGACAATTCACTGATTGTTAAACATTAATGCTGCGACAGGAGCGCATGTGGGGCAGTGGTTAGAGGTGCTCTGCGTCGCACACGGAGTAAATGGTTCGATCTCGCGCTCATGGCCTCACCAAGCCATTCATATCTCCGGGTTCGGTGAGTTGGTACCAGACTGGTCTCAGACTTGTCTGGGAGGATAAGCAGCACTGACTCGGTCCAGTGAGAGGCCATCGCGAGTAATTGTAAAGGCCAGATATGCATTCAGTCACTTCAAACGAAGTTAAAAATTGCAAATGAATGCATGCGCATCCCTCAGGGATTGATCAACACCGAGGGCTTTATCCTTTTATCCTTTGATGTTCCAACAGACGTTACGAAAAATGTTATTATACATTACTTGGAAATGTTTTATCTTGTATTCACTATACTACTGTCGCACTTTTCCATTTCTGACCGACTTCCAACAAATCAGATTTAACACATAGAGGCATATATACTCATTGCAATGGTATGGATAACTCTGGAAAAACAGAGGAAATTTTTTGTTGGATAGAGCGAAGTTAGGTGCTGAAGTGGCCGTTAAAAGCCTTTTTTCATATTTGTGACCCGGTTTCAAATAGTTCTCAGCAAATGTTGTTCTACTGCTGACAGTGCTAGGATCCGCCACAGTGGCTGTGCTTGTGGGTCATCAAAATGATAAAGAATGAAGCTCTTTGCGTTGAACAATCACTGAAGGATGTGACATGCATTCGTCTTCAATTTTAACTTACAATGACTCGCGGTGGCCTCCCGCTGTACAGAGTCAGTGCTGCTTATCCCTTCAGACCAGTCTGAGATTTGTCTGGTACCACTTTAGCGACTCCGGAAGAATGGATGGCTTGATAAGCCATGGGTGTAAAATCGAACCCATGACCTCGGTGTGCGACGCAGTGCACCTCTAACCAATGCGCCACATGCCACCTTCTAAGTGTCATAAAGGAAGGAAATTCATGAGAAAACAGCTGTTTTTCCGCCCATCTTTTGAACGGTGGTGCATCGATTTCAGTGGAAATAATTTTTTTGCTAATGATATTAGGACATCGAGATTTTGGCATAGTTCCATCAAATGATATGGATTTTGCTCATCAAGTGGGATGTTTTCATGATTTACGAAGCATTTGATTCAGGACGCCTCTCAACGACTTTTCTCGTTCCTGTCTTCATTCTCTCTCTACCTACGATTTTTGTTTTCAAAAAAATTGAAAGTTACGCAGGGAGCGCAAAAAAACGTAATTATTGCTTCAAACGCTCTCGCGGAGTTCTTGCTACGGTTATGCCGTTCCCATATAACTTGTGAAAGTGCGCGCTAAGCTGACATATAACTGCATGCAGTACAAAAGTAACTTCATAGAACTCTTAAGATATAATGAAGGAATGGCACCTGTACTACAGACTGGGCAGGTACGGTAATTATGATGTTTTAAAACTATTTTCCGATTCTCTCAAGCCCTGTTTAATTCCTTCTCCCTTTTCTCAGCCAATTAGGAGAACGGTTATCGCAAATAAATTCGCCTTATCGATTATTTATATTCGTTCTTGAATCAATAGTTATTCCAATACGACTATGTGACTGGACAGTAAATAATAGGTCAACCTTGATTATTCTAAAAGAGAAAAACGGTATAAATCTCACAGACATGACTTGGGGTGGGTTTTGTACATAAAAACGTGTTTTGTTGCAAATGAAGCTGCAAATATTATGAAAGCCTCATGGTAATAACAGGAGAGATAAAGGACATTGGCCCAAGACCGAGTCCGAAATCATATTAGTCAGGCACAGAGGACAGAATTAATTATAATCAACCGCTTTAGCGGTGGCAAGATTTCATTAACATACTCAGACATTTAGAGTGATGTGTAAAACTTTAGCGGGAACTAGAACCCACATCTCACTCCATCCGTGAGCGTGTGCTCTAACCCGGCGCACTACTGACGCTCATTTTGCACACCACTCTTTGTACGCTACAGCTCATCTACCTGTCAGCCGCTAGTCGTCTCCTACCTGGCCCGGGTAGCTGGTTTTGACATTGAACCCAGTCGCGCTGACAGATATTGGGTATTGATGATCAAACGAGATTATCAAACGAAGTGGTGTGTAAAATGGGCATCAGTGGTGCAACAGGTTAGAGCACGCGCTACCGGATAGAGTGAGATGTGGGTTCGTATTCCTCCTGACGCGAAAGTTTTGCACATCACTCTACATGGCTGGGCACAAAGGACAATTATAAGACCTAAGTCATATCAACTTAGCTATTTAAGGAACAAGAGCACACTAAAACTATAACTATTAAAAATTGCAGGTACGTATTCAAAAGATTATTAAGCAAATCAAGTCAACATCGGCTTTCTGTAGTCAATTCCTATTCTGCACATTATTCAAAGCGAATAAAAATATGCGATCATGTTCCGTTACTAGTTTATTTGCAGCAGTAGGTAAATATATTGGGTGGCTTGAAACGCCTCTGAATTCTCCAATATATTAAGCAGTAACGGCATGAGATACTGGCGTTGCATGTTGACGTTGGAATGCCGAAACTCTGAAAGAAAAACCTGTTATACCTCAAAATTATGGCGTTGAGCTCTCAATTCAAGCCACATCTCACAAGCATTTGTCATTAGAACAGTTCATTATTCAAACGGTGCTATGATGTTACAGATATACTCAGTGATGTAGTGTGATGTGCAAAACGTTCGCCTCAGGCGGGACTCGAATCCGTACTTCACTCTATGCGGGAGCGCGTGTGTAACCCGTTGCGCTACTGACGCCCGTTTTTCCACCACTCTTTCTAAGCTGCAACACATCTGTCTGTCAGCAAGCAATCGTCACCTCAAATAAAAAGAATTCTATTCGATCATACAACACCCGATATCTGCCAACGTGACTGGGTTCAATGTCGATACCGATTACCTAGGCCAAAGCGTCGACGGTTGGTTGATGACAGATAGATGCGTTGTAGCGTAGGAAGAGTGGTAGCAAAACGGGCGCCAGTAATGCAACGGGCTAGATCACGCGCTCCCGGATAGAATGAGATGCGGGTTTGAGTCCCGCATGACGCAAAAAAGTTTCTTGTTCTAGTCATTCACCTGTCACCTGTCACCTGTCGTCCCGTTGATCGTCGAGTGACTCGAGCGGGTACCAGCAACTCTTCCATTTTTCCCTATCGCGTGCAAGAGTAGCCCAGTGGGTCCTCCTCGCTCTAGGAATTCGCTGAGCATCATATCTTTCTTCCATCGCCTTCGTGAAGAAATCGGATCAACGGGTCAGTGGTCTTCCTTTAGAGCGCTTGACGTCCCGAGGAATCCAGTCGGTAACGGCTCTCGTCCATCGGTTGTCGTTGAAGCGCATCACGTGTCCGGCCCACCTTATTTTCGATATCCTGGCGTGTAGAACGGCGTCTCTGATTTTCGATCGTTGACGTAGGTCGGAAGTTCGGATCCTTTGTCTCATTGTCGAAATACGAGATACTCCTAGCATCGACCTTTCGACTGCGCGTTCGATAACGGCAAGTGATCTTTCATCCTGCTTACGTAGCGACCAGGTTTCTGCTGCATACGTTAGGGCAGGGATAATTGTCGAGTCGAAAAGGTGGGCACGGAGTCGGATGTTCTTTGTCCTCTTCACTACATCTTCGATGCTCTTAAACGTTCCCCAAGCCGCTCGTTTCCTCCTGCTCAACTCTGGGGCTAGGTCGTTCATCATGTTGATTTCACGACCTAGATAGATGTAACTGGAGCATTCGGAAATTGTCGTTCCGTTGAGCGTGAATGGGGCATTAGAAACCCATTCGTTCCTCATGAACATTGTTTTCTTTAGATTCAGTTGAAGACCGATCTTTCCACAGGCGTTATCGAAATCAGTCAACATTCGTTCCGCTTGGCTGATGTTTGGTGTTATGAGAACGATATCGTCAGCAAAGCGAAGATGGCTCAATTGTCGACCGTCAATTTTCACTCCCATTTCGCCCCATTCTAATGTTCGCATGACGTTTTGTAGGGTGGCAGTGAGTAGTTTTGGCGATATTGTATCGCCTTGTCGAACCCCTCTTCTTACGTCAATGGTGATATTGTTGTAGAATGGAGATATTCTGGTCGTGAAATCTTTATAAAGCTCACGAAGGATCATTATGTACCGAGTAGGGACGCCCTGGTTATCCAGAGCCTCTATAACCGCTTCTGTTTCCACTGAATCAAAGGCTTTCTTCAGATCGATAAAAGTGAGACAGAGTGGTTGTTTGTACTCTCGCGAAACTTCAATGAGTCTTGTGATCGTGTGGATGTGGTCCATGGTACTAAATCCTTTTCTGAACCCTGCTTGTTCGCATGGCTGCCCTTCGTCCAGTGTTCTGTCAATCCTGTTCAGGATGACTCGAGTAAAGAGTTTATAGACAACGGACAGCAAGCAGATTGGGCGATAATTGCCTATGTCGTGAAGGTCTCCCTTTTTGAACAACAATACGGTCTTGCTGGTCTTCCATTGAATAGGGACCTTGCATTCTGAGAGGTAGCGAGTGAAGAGCCGAGTCAGGGTGTTGATGAGAACTGGCGGCAGATTCTTCAGGTGTTCTGGTCTAATCCTGTCTGGACAGGGTGTTGTTCTGTTTTTCACCGACGATATAGCATGTCGGATTTCGGAAGGAAGGACCGGTGGAACAACATATTCATCCTCTTTGAATTTGTATGACGGTAAGAGAACATGGCTAGCGAAGAGATCCGAGTAGTACTGGTGGATGATTTTCTCCATAGCCCTTCTGGAAGCTGTAAGTGTCCCGTCAGGATATCGGAGTGCAATCATCTTGGTCTTATAGTTGGCGAAGCCTCGCTGGGCTTTGCGAATGCTCTTCCCAGCTTCTGCAGCTTCTGCCATAACTGCTGCTCTTCTCTCTTTAAGGTCTTCTTTTATCGCTTTTCTGCATCGTTTCGCAAGTTCGGACGTAAGGTTTCGGTTGCCTGCGGCTCGTGCGATTCCACGTTGACGTATCAGCTCGAGTGTCTGCGGAGACAAGCGTCTCTTCGTGACCCTAGGACTTTCGGCTTTTTTAGCGCCAACGTGAAGATATTCAACGAGTCGATCGTATTCTTCGTCGATGTTGTCGACAACGGTATCTTCCCAAGAGCCGACTAATGATTTGAATACATCCCAGTTTATGGTTGTTTCTGGGACTTCGTTGTTTGAATTTAGCGGCTTTCTCTCCTCTCCTCGAAAATCGGAACGTTGCGCGAAGGAGGCGATGGTCTGATCCCGTGTAGAACTTGGGAACAACAGCGACGTCTGTCAGGCAAAACCTTCGATTTACTATGATGTGATCTATTTCGTTATGGTACTCTCCATTGGGAGGCTCCCACGTCCATCGCTGAGAGAGAGGCTTTTGGAATTGCGAGTTACCATGGATGGTTTGGGTCGTCATGATAAACTCGGATAGCCTCTCACCTTGTTCATTCCATTCTAGTCCGTGGTTCCCTATGTGACGTTCTTCAGACGTTCTTCTAGGTCCAATTTTTGCGTTAAAATCTGCGACAATGACCTTGAAGAATGTATGATCTTCTCTGAAGAATTTTTCGAGGTCCATATAGAACGCTTCAACTTCGTCTTCGTCATAGCTTGATGTTGGTGCGTAAGCAACGAAGATGGTCAAAGCCGGCATAGAACCACATCGTTTCAACCGTAATCGTCCGATGCGGGTTGTTAGTTGTTCGAACGAATCAATGTTCACGGTCAAATTCGATTTGACGAGGACGCCAACGCCACCGACACCTCTGCGATCGCATGTTCCAAGGAACAGTTCTTCTCCGGTGTCATAGACAGCGTGAAAAGGATGGCGCCTTCTCGTCTCAGCCAGGCCAATGACGTTGTACCTTATTCTTCTTGCTTGAATCAACAGATCTTCTACAGCTGATTGTTGAGCAAGGGTTCTTGCGTTTTAGGTACAGATCGTCATTTTAGTCCGTTTCGATCTTGGCAGCCTAGTTCGGCCCTGAGATTTTAGCAGCCTCTCCGTACTCGTCCTACCTGGCGCTGCCGTACCAGGGGCTCTTTCGGGGCCAGGGGAATGAGGCCCATATTTGTTACTGTTTTTGGCATTTTTGATACCCGACGTGTAGCTTGCCAGGCTCTAAACGTGGGGGCTGGGTACTCACGAGTAGCTTGCCAGTCTCTCTCGAGGAGCGGGAGGAGCTTATTTGTTGGAGGCGACTCCTAACCGCCTCCCATGTACTTCCCAGCCGCTTGATTGCAGGCTTTTGGCCGACTTGACTCGTAGAAATAGAGTTTTGTCAAGTCGGCACTGCAGAAGCAGGGAGCTCGTCCCCTGAATCCACCTGCGTCTCTGGGAAGCACACGGTCGCTTTTGGTTCGCGTTTTATTCCCCTATCCACCACCTGGGGACGCGCCACGTGCCCTCGCGACTAACCGGGCGGGATCCCTCAAAGAGGGAGGTCCGTGGATATATGTATATACCTGATAAATATTATTTGAGACTACAGAGGTCTATTTATGGGCACTTTTACCAACGCTGACGAGGCTGCCAAGGTCGAAACGCGTGTATCGGGCTGTAAAAAGCCATTAACAGACCACGTGACATATTGGCTCAAATAAAGTTATCAGATATATTGAACTTTGAGTGTGGTCTTGAGAAAACACTCGAACCGAACGATTCAGTATATGCATATATCTGTTTATTTGCTCACTTATTCATTTATTTACTGAATTTTTTCGCAACCCGCCATCATAGTGTACTCTGCAAATCCCAAAAATTCTCGTATTCCATTTGTTTCCTCGCCTTCGTCCACCACAAATCTTTCAAGATCTCACATGCTGCTTTGGCTGCTGCTTTGAGATTTTGACTTCTTTATGAATATCATAAATGTTCATCAAAATGATTTACCCTGTAATCCTGTAAGAAGCCGGACTAAAGCGTTTCCTAAGATATTCAGCTGAGTGATTTCATGAGAATGGTGGAAAGGGGATAAACCAGCGCACCGTTTATCACCTCACTCTCTGACATACTGCTTCACCTACCATTGCACTGCTCCTTTACATTATATATATATATATATATATATATATATATAATGATTCTTTCTGAATAAGCGGGAACAAATGAAAACCGATCTCACTCTCTAGAGAGGAACTTTTCATAGGAGTGTTAGTAACCATTCGAAAGCTGACACTTCAGACTATAGCCCCACGTCGCCGGTTTTCAAAAAAGCTTTTTCTTAACGTTGCTATAGGAGAGGATTTTTGCGTTTGCAGACATGCATATTTTCTCACCGGACAGAGCTCTTTCTTCAGACTATTAATAGTCATTTGATGGCTTAATCGTTTGTGATTTCAACCGCTGCCCTATCCTAAAAAGACTGTTTCTCTGAAATGCAGCGGTAAAAGAAGATGTATTCACATCTGCAATGAAAGGAGTCTTTGACCATCCCATGGGGTGATGGAGGCCGCATGTGGCCGTTTTCACGCCACCATAAATTGGTTTGAGCTTTGGCTGTTGCATATCTCCCTGCTACACTGTACGGAAATGGTCTCTCGAAAAATAAGCAAAGCGTTTTGATCAGTGAAACCTACGCTACCGAATAATCACTTTAGTCTGGGGAAAAAACCTGTCTGGCGAGGTGTGAAGCACAAATCTTTTCTTTCTCCTAGGGCTCTATCAAGAGGTATTTCAAAAAAACAAACGGATTTCTCAGTTCTTAAAAAGTTGTGCTATCGGGTGAATACTAGCATCCTAGGGACGGAGTTTGGCATAGCGAAATATAAGCGAAATAAAGAAAAACACCTAAACGTAGACCTGAGCAAATACTGATGTCACTTGTGGAAGGTAATAAGATTTCTATAAATGGACGAATAAACTCAACTTATATAAAGCCTACAGTGAAATGCTTTTCCTATTTAATGGTGTAATTATGTCAATGTGGTATTTTTGATTCAAAACATAATTAGGTTAGGGTGAAACTCTATAATGAGCATGGAAGAAGATTTGCAAGTGCAGGGCAATGCGTTCCAAACGGCAATTGCTTTGATGAACACACTCACTAGGAGGTGATACCTATTGGTCTCAAAAATTCTCTGTTGCTTTGCTATTGATACTAAGAAGTATTGGCCTGATTTATTTGTAATCAATCCACGGCTAATGAAATGTGATTTATAATGCCAACTGGCCAGAAAAGCTGTTCTCTCAATAATTTTCAGCTTGATTATTGCAGGAAACCGTGTGCTACACAGAAGAACATCTTGAACTTTGCGAAAGCACCAACGTGATCAAACTACCGCTCGATTTTTAAGTACTACAACATAAAACTCTGCGCACCGGAGCAGAATTGAAAAATGTGACTATAGACGAGAACTCGTCGTGAGGGTGTTAAACTTTCACCGTGTACGCTAAAAAAAAACACCACTGAGAAAGAAGGTAAACTAACAAACGGCCGAACTAGCTTCAATGCTTCCCAGGTGTTTCAGCCCTAGAGTTACTTACCCTAACTGCCCAAATCTCGTTGCGACTGGCTGGCGTTGATTGATCTGAAATAAGCACAAAGTCACCGTTCCTCACTGTTCATACAAATCCCGTAATTAGTTTGTAATCACCCAAAATCAAAATAGAACCTACTAGTATTTTGAGGCGTTTTGAAGAGAATTTCGTCATTAAATCGCAGTGATTTCGTGAATCTCAGAGGACGAATAAACTCTGACAGAGTGGAGTTTTTTGGGCCGTATGGTATCCTCCTCCAATTCTCTTCACCTTCCTAATCTAGAATACTTTGAATGACAATTTTTTTTCACCTTTTCTCAGCTTAAAAGCACTTTTTGTCCTTCAGTGAATAGACATCTCATAGTATTTGATTTGTATGTGAAACATAGAGCCTTTCAACCGTCACAAATGACTATAACGCTCGTTGAGTTCTGGCAACATATTAAATAAAAAGTAAGTGGAAAAATACCGCAGCACTCGACAATTTCAATGTTTCATTTTCTATTTACTACCTATTCTATATTGAACCGGAGGACGCCCTTAGCTTGGTCACTCGAAGATTTCAAGGAGAGTCGCCTTGAACAGCATTTTGAAGCATTCATTAAGAAGACAAAACTCTCAAACTGTAGTCGATGTAACACTTGAAATACTCGAAGACATTCAATGCGAGAAAACGAATCTAACGCTAGAAGTGATGAGATCAGCACAATAAACTATGTTGACGAGTCGTGTGAAAATTTTATTCTTATTCCATAGCAGGATATTATGTAAAATACAGGTAGTATTCCGTCATCACAACCCTGTTTTGAGGCCTTCGGTTAAAAACGTATTTTTGCCTTTGTGAAAACGTGTTCGTGTTATCGATAGCTCAAATAAAGTAAATCGTAGTGGTATGATTTATTTCTCAAATCACTTGTTCTTAGCACTGTAACAATTGAAATAAAATCTTGTATCAGATATAAAAATTTCTCGCCGGGCCAAAGTTTTATTATGATCAAATTTTACTCAAAATTTCTAGTTTTTACGAAATGCAACGTCTTTTTGTAAGAGCACGACGGCTTCTATTTCGGTTGCTGGAGAAGCAAAAATTTCTCATTATTAAGTGAACTCCATGAGCAACAGAAGACAGTTGGAAGGAAGTTGACTTGAAGTGACATACTCAAGGAGGTGAATGTTGAAATGGCTCGTTGTTCTGATGCCTAGGTTGCGAAATCCCATTCACTTAGCGGCAATGCGTGGTGGCCTGGTGCCATTGTTGCAATTCGCGGCACCTGCTTTTCCTTTAATTGCTACAGCTCACTAAGAAGCCCTTTTTGAAAAACCGAGTACATCACTAGAATTCGCGAATCCAGGCCATCGAATCGTTACTAAATGTTCAAGGAAAATGCCCTGTCCAGCGAAGGCTGCGCCGAAACGTCACAAGTGTAAAACATAATTTTACTTTGACTGTTACAGCGCGCTAAAGAGGTTTTCTTTAGAACGCAAGTGTATTGTTGCAATGTTTCAAGTTTGAGCTCTCGATCAAGTTACGAGACACTTAAAAAAGTTGAGAAAACGCCTTGCCCCTAAAGGAGAGAGGAGGGGGGGAAGATCAATAATTCGGATGTGTGAAACACAATTTTCTCTTGAGCGTTATCGAGTTGTAATTTCTCTCAGAAAGCAAATATATCGTTAGAATTGGCATGATTTGGTCTATCTATTGGTTGAAATATGATCATAAAAAATTCTATCTGGCGAGAAATGCTTGAACGTGAAGCAAATTTTATTTGGAGTGGTACGGTGCTAAAAACAAGTCATTTGAAAACTAATGTAACCTTTTGAGATCCACTTGTTTGAACATTCGAAACGTTCTATAGAAGCAAAAAATACTGTTCACAGAAGGCCTCCAACAGGGTCGATATAACGGAAAAGTAGCGAAATGCAATAGCAAGGATGGTAAATATGAGCAACACTTGAACATTAGATGATCTTCAAATTCATAACAATCCTTGCGATGACTCATCTGCCATGCATTTCGCCAGATAAAGTCTTTTCTCAGCGTTTTCACTCGAGTTTTTAACCATTTTGGTGCCATTAGAATTAGAAATAACCGATTGGAATGATCTGAAGGGCACTAATCGACATCAAACTCGAGTCAAGTTGTAGAGGGCGCGCAGAGGTCCTTCGGATAACTATTTGTGTTCGCTCACTCGTTTGTTCAAACGAAAAAGTTTGCTCCCCCTCGCCCCCCCCGACCAGCTTTCGGCTTGGCCACGGTAACGAGAACGCATAGAGAGACGAACTCACCGGACCGCACGGCCTCCTGGACCCCCCAAGCGCCGAGTTCTCTCGCTGCCGCCGCAAGGCGCCCCCCGGAGTCTTGGCTTCTCCAGTTGTTGCCATCTTGTCTCTCGCACCCCTTCTTCGGCAAGTTACTAACGTGTTGTTATCTTAGTTGCCTTAAGAGGTAGCCTGTAGTTGGCTACTTTTTGTTTTGCTAACAAACAAACTTCAATTCGCTCGCAAGCATTGGACCTTGCTGAGGAGCCTGGGTAGCTTTCGGTGATTCACGGTCTGAATATGTTCGTTGGTTGTGGGCCAGTTGGGGGGAGGTGGTTGTTGGGCTTGGGCTTTTTCGTCGCCAAAAGTTTCAAGGATCTATGTTTTTTGGCTCCTGATTCTGGTTCGATGGCCACATTTGTCATTCTTGAAACTGTCTGGTTGCATGTTGGTTCTTTAGTGGTGTTGCTTGTGTTGTTATTAATTTCTGTCAGACGGTGTTTTACTTTCCTTTGCAATATATTCAAGCTGACGAAGCGATCTTGTATTAAAATATTTGTGAGTTGCAGGTTGCTGCTAGCGGAATGGAGAAGGAACAGCCTTTATTGTTCATCCTTTTTCCTGGTCCATTCCCAAACGTTTTTAGGCAATTTAGGTTACTTAAAATCACATAGTTCCATTAGCCCGTGGGTGGTGGATCTTGTCGGACTTTAAAATAAGACATATATTAAATACAGATGCCATATACTTTTCTTTAGTATGCATTTTCAATAGCAATTACCGACTCAAACAAGAGTATATTTAATTGAGACCCAACTTAGATATATTCATCCGCCCACCAACATCGTATCGTAGAGGAAAGGGGAGTAAGTGTGTTTGGCAGATATAAGAAGAGAAAGACGAGAGGGAACAACGCCTTCCCCGCTTTTGCAAGAAGCTTCGGTGGAAAGCACCTTGCTTACGACAAGGAAACCGCATTGAACTTTCTGTTGAGTGTATATCACCTTTAAGCCCCTCTGTCTGCAACTTGAGTTGCCATTCATCTTTTTTACTGTTTCTTCCCTCCCAATACTATTTTCACACTTCATCCGTTCGCTTGAATTTACATGCCCCCCATCAAAATAAATATTTTTTAGTGTGCATCCAGGCTTTTCCCATTCCTTTATTTCGCCGCTTCATCTCTTTTTTTCACTTATCGTCTAACTCGCTATTCCCATCCTTATAGCCTATAAACTGCTCCTCAACATTCATCTTCCCCCTAAAACATTCCCAACTTACTTGCTACCTCATATCCCTCACCTTTCCATTCCTTCCCCCTTATGTACTCTTATTTTTCCTCCCCTCCAAATTGTTCATTCTTACATGTCTTGACCTTCTCACCCCCGCTCTTCATTTCATGTCTACGCATGTACCATAGTAATTTTCACTTTAATAATTTTGATACAGCACCAACTTCTCCGCATTCCTTAAACCCCTCCTCTTCTTCCGACTGTCCCCTTCCTTCCCCCTTATATTTTAGCTCCTTCTCACTTGTTCACTCGATCGCCCACTTACTCATCACTTTCCCCATCCTCCACATTCTCTCCACAAAACTAGCGCCCCCCCCATTTCTTAGTCGAGCGCTCCAAAAATGCGTGAGGGATAGGAGGTCTTGGTTATCCTTGGAGACGAATCGGAGTGCGACCATTAGTTATTACTAGTTTGCTTTTACGCATCCGTACAGTAAAATACCCGGATTACTATAAATTTATGGAAGTAAGAGAAAGAGCCGCTCGTTACTTAATACAATCCTGAGAAAAAAAAAAGAGAAGGGGAGAGGAGATGAGCCAGGAAAAAAAAGTGGGAGAGGAGTACGTGAAAATAAGGGAGGAAGAGGGAAAGAAAGGACAAAAAGGGAGGGGCGGCTGGCCACACCCGTTCATTATCAGTACTTAGGTTATTCAATCTTTCCCCGGCCTTAAGGTAGTAAGTGAGGGAGATGAAGCGAAAGATCGCCGGATCAGACCGAAAAGGTAGAAGTAGAAAGGAGAAGGAAGGGGGGGGGGGCAAGAAAATGCAATTGGAGGAAGGGAAGAGAGGAAAGAGAGGCAAAGGGGAAGAGGGCCAGGGGGGGGTGTTAAAAGAATAACAGAAAAGGACAG
>JAHQIW010006396.1:0-51504 GCA_019055375.1 Parelaphostrongylus tenuis
CGGATGTTCTTTGTCCTCTTCACTACATCTTCGATGCTCTTAAACGTTCCCCAAGGCCGCTCGTTTCCTCCTGCTCAACTCTGGGGCTAGGTCGTTCATCATGTTGATTTCACGACCTAGATAGATGTAACTGGAGCATTCGGAAATTGTCGTTCCGTTGAGCGTGAATGGGGCATTTGAACGTTGGGTATCAAAAATGCCAAAACAGTAACAAATAATAAAATATATCAGTGGAAAAATTTCAACTTAGTAGTCCAAAATAGTGCTACTGAAGTATCCATAGATAAGAGCGGGTCTAGTGCCAAAAAGTAGGCGCATGAGCACATTTTTTTGGAATTTAGTTGTATCTATTTTTTTTCTCACTTTTAGATTCTTTCATTTTCTTCACTATAGTTAGGTAATTTTTTCTCAAGAAATCATTAGAACTTTAAGGTGGCGCACGTGTTTGTCCTTCCTTTATGCAAAAAATAAATCGCTTGAATCTATATGATTTTATGGCGAACGTCTTCTTCCTAAGACGCTTGATCAATGAAAATAACAGAGGCTCACATAGAGGTCATATCAAAAAACATGGAAACACTTTACTAACAATGCCTTCACGTCCTCTTCACGTAGCTATATCTTCCATCCGATTCTAACTGTGATATCAGCCGGCTGACCTCAGAAGAATGCGAGGTCTTTTGAGCAGCGCCATGAGTTTGCATCAAATTATCAAAACATTGTATACTGCCGGGCACCTCTAATCACCGTGCTACGCACTCTCCTGACAATAGCATGTGTTTAAAAATGGTTTATTAATAAACGAAAATCGATGTCTGAAATTATTCCAAGAGCTTCAGAAAACACTGCATAATCCTGTTCTATTATGCAAATCTTCAAGTCCGAAGTTATGGCTCTGCAGAGAGCATCGATCACATCTTTGAACACGATCAGCAAATTTTATTCTAATGATATTTATTCATTGCATAAAGAGCATAATCCATCAGTCATTTGATATATACACTTTGAACCACGCCGAACCAACAATCACATAGCCGAGCGTGAATAATTTATGCATGTAAAATCATTATGTTAAGGCCAGCGTATCAAAAAAACTTTTGCATTGACCATTGATATTTAATTCTTCGCCGTGTTCAAAACAGAACTGATCCAAGTCGGACGTTCACAAATGTCGTTGCGTTGTCAGAATGCGAGCGTTTATTGTTTCAACGAGTCGAATATTTTTGAGTGAAATAAATGTCGATGAATTTCATCAGAATTAGGAAAGTTATTTTTATTTTATTTATTTTCTGTTCCTACAACCATGGTTTTGCACATCCAAAGATTCTACTAGTGTACAACTGTCTCAGATCCTCCGTTTTGTTGCCAGAGCGTACATGATCGTAAAAGATAAAACAATATATCTTGCAACTCGAGGAATCTCTTGGACGCTGTGGTGACTCCTCATGACAATACTATTTAAGAGATGCACTAGTACGATCAAATACTGCTCTGTGTATGAAGACGAGTTTGCTGGTACCGAAAAGCAGCAAGTAAACGTACTCACTGTCAGCTATTCAATGAAAGAAAAGTTCTTCAGTGCGACATCACTTTTATAATGCTCTCCAATGTCAAAACGATGATGACGATTGATAATAAAATCGTACCAGTTGAACGGGAATTTTTATAGGAGCACCTTTTGAGACTTTTGAACAGCCTATCGCTCTGGAACATGTCAACAATTCAGGACTGCTGTGGGCACTTAACTCGAATCCCACCCACTCTGAACAAAGAGAACGCTGCAAAATGTTGGCCCAATAAATGCTCTGAAATATCCCTTCTTATGCTGCATAAAAATCTTACAGCACCTAGGAATATCCAGCGAGGCTGAATGAGTGTTGCCTCTGCAAAACATAATGAATAAAATAAACGAGTGGATTACACTGTATAGCAATGAAATTGATTTTTGTTGAACTAATTTTCTTAACTAATTTTACTACCTTGAAGAAGCCATCTAATGCCTGTTGCAATGCCAGAATTTAAACTATGTGAAATTGCATAGCACAAACAGGATTAGCCCTCGATTCACAATGATTCGGTTGAAATATTCCAACCATAATCACAAACAACCACGCATTTATCAATAGGCAAATACTAAGGATTAGTCTAAGGGGCAGAGAAAGCAGTGGTCAGAAATGTGTAGTGCACACTGTTTCGCTATGATGGTCCCAACCCGCTCCAGGAATGCAAACCCGAATTCCTAGGAGTCGGCAAGTTATGATAGAACATGAATCACTAGGAAAATAGCTATTGAGTTTGAAAGCGTGCTGACAGGTTGTTCCCATGTTTTGTGAGCTTGATGCAGAACTCTATCATATTGTTTGCCATCACATTATCATCATCAGATCTTTACATAACTATATTTGCTCGGCATCTGACTAGTGGCTGTGATATTATCATGATGATCTCGATGACACAGGGTTTTCGAGCTTAGCGCGACTTTGAACAAACTGGCAAAACACTATGCTCCGTCGTGCACTTCTAACCACTCTGCTGGAGTTGATTTGAAGAATTTTTCAGTTCAAACTGTCTTCTCGATGAATGTCGGGGTTGTCTCGAGCGTCAATACATGGAAACTGTTCGCGACAGTTTCATTGAATATCATTGACCCAAAGTCCTGTTCTCATTATACAATGTTCATGTACATCAGAAGTTTATTGCTTGTAAACGGGCATAGATTACATCTATAAACCGCGATCAAAAATAAATTCCATTGAACTTTATGCATTGTGTACATCGTAGTCAGACAGTAGTTTGATATACAATTTCAATTCTACAGAATCAGCACTTATTCAGCTCCTATGAATGACCAGTACACTGCAATAATATCAAGTCAAGGCGATGATATTATAGAGCATTTATTGGTTCTAACACTTCTGTAGCTTTCACTCGATTGTCCACACCCTGTCCATATCATTGCGGTGGAGGTTCATTGTAAAATGAGTTCAGTCTCCAAGACTGAAGTTTTGCTCGATGGAATATCATTCACCGATTGAGAAGTACGTATACCACTAACGATGCCTTATCAGACCTCTGAAAAGCTTTGAACATTCTATTAGATTAATGCAATTGTTATATTATACATTTAATTTCTAGTGTTTTTTACTGCCTCTTTTGCAGTGTTACAATGTTTCATATATACCTAAGAGAATTGAGTGGTGAGCAAAAGCACGACCTCAGACAGAAGTTTGAACCCGCGTTTCATCCATACCGAGGACTATCAAGGAGATATTGAAGAATGAGTGGTGGTGCGGATTTAACTCAGTGGTGTAGTGGTAGCATGGAGTCCCGCTATGGATGAAACACGGGTCTGACTCCTGTCTGAGGTTATATTTTTGCTCACCACTTAATTCTCTTAGGTATCATATATGAAACATTAGAACACTGCAAAAGAGGCAGTAAGACACTAGAATTTAATGTGAAGACTAAAAAAATGCATAATCTAATAGAATGTTCAAAGCTGTTTAGAGGTCTGAGCGGCATCTTCAGTGGTATACGTACTTCTCTATCGGTGATGATATTTCATCAAGCAGTACTTTATCAGAAGACCAAGCTCATTCACAATGAATCTCCACGTAATGATATGGACCGGGTGTGGACAATCGAGTTAAAGTTACAAAGTGTTAGCCCAATAAATGCTCTCTAATATCCTCTCCTTGACTGATATTATTGCAATGTACTGGTTATTCATAGCAGAGGAATAAGTGTTGATCTGCAGAATTGACACTGTATATCAAATACTGTCTGGACTACGATGTACACAATGCATAAAGTTCAGTAGAATTTATCTGATCGCGTTACAGATGTAATCTATGCCCGTTACAAAGCAATAAATTCTGACGTACATGGAAACTTGCATAATAGAACAGGATTGGTCATTGATATTCAATGAAACTGTCGCAACAGTTCCCT
Source organism: Parelaphostrongylus tenuis (assembly GCA_019055375.1). Taxonomy (NCBI): domain Eukaryota; kingdom Metazoa; phylum Nematoda; class Chromadorea; order Rhabditida; family Metastrongylidae; genus Parelaphostrongylus; species Parelaphostrongylus tenuis. The sequence continues at coordinate 3,952 of JAHQIW010006396.1, forward strand.
GTATTAAAGCTCGGGCAACCGCGACATTCATCGAGAAGACAGTTTGAACTGAAAAAATTTTCAAATCAGTCCAGCAGGAGTGGTTGACGTGCACGACGGCGCACACTGTTTCGTCAGTGGTTCAAACTCGCGCTGAAGCGCGTAAACCCTGTATCCTTCAAGCTCGGTATGATAATCATCACAGCAACGAAGTCAGTATGAGAAATAGTAGTTTATGTGAAGATCTGAAGCGACCTGTTGAATCGAGCTATTCCATATCTTCTGTGATAGCCTCTGGTGAAACTACGTTCTAGGAATTGATCAAATGACACAAAACACAAACAGCTACTATTATGAATCATTGAGTCCTCAAATTCTATATGGCATTTTTCATAATGATTTCTGTTTATGCCCTTAGTAGTAAAGTGTAACGCTATCAGGATTTCTAGCCAGGATGATGAGTTCCTTCTGACACACGGAGAATCGTTCTGCAGAACGCAGCATGAAAAAGAATTATTTGCCGTCATTTTACCGACTGCTAGATACAGAAACACGTGCCAACGGTTTCGAAAAACTTTATTACAACACTAAGGTCCGCACTAATCAACAGGTTTGCATATTTTCATATGTGTTGAGTTGCCGTGGGTCTACGGAAGCCAAATTGGAAATGCTAGTAACCTTTCAGACAAATCTGGCAAATTGCCAATTTCGGAGGAATGGAGAGCTTAAAGTAATTGGAATACGATACTGAACCAGCAGCCGAATGAATTGCATAGAAACGACACCTCCAATAGTCCGCTACGTGTTCAGGTAAAAACCATCTGTAATTTACAGCGCCAAGCGAGCTTGCTGCGGTGAAGAAGTAAATTATTGCTTGGCCATTTAAGACATTCCTTCTCATGTCTTGCCATTATTACTAAGATTTATGTCAAACGAAATATTGATAAAACGACTGTATTGAATGTCTGCCGGAGTATGCCGCAGTGATAGAATAATTCCGGTAGGTGAATTTTTATCTGCGTTGCGGATTTATGTTTCCTCGCGTTAGTCATCTGCAGCGTCTCGCAGCATTTGATGCGTGTTGTGGCTGGCTGCTTTGCATTAAAAAACGGGATTATTATAAAATTAAATAGTGGAAAAACACTCTAAAAGTTTATAAAAGGGGTAACATTGAAACATGACGCACATTTTATCTCATGTTTGCGCATTCGTATTTTCATTAGTAAAAGAAATGTTTCAGTGAAAGATGATAGTAATCGTATGTCTTCTGGCCTTTGTTTCGACTGCATTCGCCTGCTCTTGTGTGAAACCGCCCGTCCATTGAAGCCGCCTTTTGCGCGGCAAGTTTAGGTATACTTACCAGATTTCTTAATGATCGTTTAGGTGTGAATGGAAGAAAATGGGACTTTGATTGTTCATTGGACATGTAGGTCAAAATGCTCTCATGATTAAAATACTATAGCCTGCGGTCTACGAGTAAATCACAAAAACACCATAGGCATAAAGAAGTGGCAAATGAGGTTAGCTCTTAACAAAATCATTCGGTTACAAACTCTTAGAGAACTGTTCTAGGAGACGTCTTTGTTTTCACAGTGATGATTATTCCATTAATTTGGCCATTCGGCTATTTATTGTATTTTTAGTATCTCAAGTAAAGGTTGTATCGTTCCATTAAACCAGCAACAATTCCCACGCGTCCGACTCGTCTTACGAGCTTAGATATTTACTGGTTTATAAGGTGCCAGAAATTTTTTTTCTTTGGAAAACTAGCATGTAGACTGTAACGATCGAGATTCCGTTTAAGCCTCATGATTACCGTACGCTTTCGTCTATTGTATACACCCCCTCCGATGACTATGTGGTCTCAAGATGGAAGTTGGATAAGAATATCTTTTAACAGGTAATACTTGTAAGGCTTATTTAGTTCAAATACTTTTGAAACATTTATGTTTCCCTCTTTCTATAAACAAATCAAGCAAAAAAGCATCAAGAAGAGAGATTTTTTGGTCAGCATACATAAATGAAACTGCATTGTTAACTACTACAGTGATCCAACTCAAACAGTTCTATCAACCGAATGCAGTTATAAAAGATAAGAGGATAGCGATTCTTGCATTGTCAGGTGTCTAAGGGATCTAGCATGGTGTTGACTTTACTGAGGGTACAGAATGCAATGATGGCTCGTTAGGATAACTTGTCACTATCTACCGATGTATTACTTCAGTGATGCAATCTCCTCATGCAGGTTCAGTGCCAAATCGCTAAACCGTGTTTGAAGAAAAGTTTGGAGAGTGCACGTGGCGCGTCCCCAGGTGGTGGATAGGGGAATAAACGCGAACCAAAGCCCACCGTGTGCTTCCCAGAGACGCAGGTGGATTCAGGGGAGAGCAGCCTTGCTTCTGCAGCGCCGACTTGAAAAAAAACTCTATTTCTACTAGTCAAGTCGGCCAAAAAGCCTCCAATCAAGCCGCTGGAAAGTACATGGGAGGAGAGGTTAGGGGTCGTCCTCCAACAAATTAGCTCCTCCCGATTCTCCGAGACGGGACTGGCAAAGCTACTCGTGAGAGCAACCTAGACCCACGTTTAGAGCCTGGCAAGCTGTACGTTGGGTATCAAAAATGCCAAAAACAGCAACAAATATGAGCCTCATTTCCCTGACCCCGAAAGAGCCTCTGGTACGGCAGCGCTAGGTAGGACGGTACGGAGAGGCTGCTAGAATCTCAAGGCCAAACTAGGCTGCCAAGATCGAAACGGATTATAATGACGATCTGCCAATGCAAGAACCCTTGCTCACGAATCCGCTGTAGAAGATCTATTGGTTCAAGCAAGAAGAATAAGGTACGACGACGGTCATTGGCCTTGGCTGAGGCAGAGAAGGCGCGGAATCGCAGAGGTGTCGGCGGCGTTGGCGTCCTCGTCAAATCGAATTTGACCGTGAACATTAATTCGTTTTGAACAAGCTAACAACCCGTATCGGACAATTACGGTTGAAACGACGTGGTTCTATGCCGGCTCAAACAATGTTCGTTGCTTACGCACCGACATCAAGCTATGACGAAGACGAAGTCGAAGCTATCTATATAGGACCTCAAAAAATTCTTCAAAGAAGATCATACATTCTTCAAGGTTATTGTCGAAGATTTTGGCGCAAAAATTGGACCTTGAAGAACGTCTAAAGAACGTCGCATAGGGGCCCACGGACTAGAATGGAATGAACAGAGTGAGAGGCTATCTGAGTTTATCATGACGACCCAAACCATCTATGATAACTCGCAATTCCAAAAGCCTCTTTATCAGCGATGGAAGTGGGAGTCTCCCAATGGAGAGTATCATAACGAAATAGATCACATCATAGGAAATCGAAGGTTTTGCCCGACCGATGTCGCTGTTGTTCCTAAGTTTTACACGGAATCAGACCACCGGCTCCTCCGCGCAACATACCGTTTTTCGAAGAGAGGAGAGAATGCTGTTAAATTCAAACTAACGAAGTCCCAGAGCTACCATAAACTGGGATGTATTCAAATCATTAGTCAGCTCTTGGGAAGATACCGTTGTCGACAATCATCGACGAAGAATACGACCGACTCGTACAATATCTTCACGTTAGCGCTACAAAAGCCGAGAGTCCTAAGGTTACGAAGAGACGCTTGTCTCCGCGGACATTCGAGCTGATACGTCAACGTGGAATCGCGTGAGCTGCAGGCAACCGGAACCTTACGTCCGAACTTGCGAAACGCTGCAGAGAAGCGATAAAAGAAGACCTCAAAGAGAGAAGAGCAGCACTTGTAGCAGAAGCTGCAGAAGCTGGGAAGAGCATTCGAATAGCCCAGCGAGGCTTCGCCAACTATAAGACCAAGGTGATTGCACTTCGATACCCTGACGGGACACTTACAGCTTCGAGAAGGGCTATGGAGAAAATCATCCACGAATACTACTCGGATCTCTTCGCTAGCCATGTCCTCTGACCGTCATGTAAATTGAAAGAGGACGAATATGTCGTCCCACTAGTCCTCCCTTCCGAAATCCGACATGCTATTTCGTCTGGTGAAGAACAGAACGAACACCCGGTTCAGACAGGATTAGACCAGAACACCTGAAGAATCTGCCGCCAGTTCTCATCAACACCATGGCTCGGCTCTTCGCTCGCTACCTGTCAGAATGTAAGGCCCATATTCAATGGAAAACCAGCAAGACCGTATTGTTGTTCAAAAAGGGAGACCTTCACGACATAGGCAATTATGGCCCAATCTGCTTGCTCACCGTTGTCTATAAATCTTTACTTGAGTCATCCTAAACAGGATTGACAGAACACTGGACGAAGGACAGCCATGTGAACAAGCAGGGTTCCGAAAAGGATTTAGTACCATAAACCACATCTACACGATTACAAGACCCATTGAAGTTTCACGAGAGTACAAACAACCACTCTGTCTCACTCTCATCGATCTGGAGAAAGCCTTTGATTCAGTGGAAACAGAAGCGGTTATAGAGGCTCTGGATAAGCATTGCGTCCCTACTCGGTGCACAATGATCCTTTGTGATCTTTATAAAATTCCACGACCAAAATATCTCCATTCTACAACATTATCACCATTGAGTAAGAAGAGGGGTTCGACAAGGCGATAAAATTTCGCCAAAACTATTCACTGCCACCCTACAAAACGTCATGCGAACATTAGAATGGGACGATATATGGAATGGAAATTGACGGTCGATAATCAAACCATCATCGCTTTGCTGACGATATCGTTATCATGATACCAAACATCAGCCAAGCGGAACGAATGTTGACCGATTTCGATAACGCCTGTGGAAAGATTGGTTCTCAACTGAGTCTAACGAAAACATTGTTCATGAGGAACGGATGGGTTTCTAATGCCCCATTCACGCTCAACGGAACGACAATCTCCGAATGCTCCAGTTACGTCTATATAGGTCGTGAAATCAACATGATGAACGATCTAGCTCCAGAGTTGAGCAGGAGGAAACGAGCGGCTTGGGGAACGCTTAAGAGCATCGAAGATGTGGTGAAGAGGACAAAGAACATCCGACTCCGTGCCCACCTTTTCGACTCGACAATTATCCCTGCCTCTAACGTATGCAGCAGAAACCTGGTCGCTACGTAAGCAGGATGAAAGATCACTTGCCGTTATCGAACGCGCAGTCGAAAGGTCGATGCTAGGAGTATCTCGTATTTCGCAAATGAGACAAAGGATCCGAACTTCCGACCTACGTCAACGATCGAAAATCAGAGACGCCGTTCTACACGCCAGGATATCGAAAATAAGGTGGGCCGGACACGTGATGCGCTTCAACGACAACCGATGGACGAGAGCCGTTACCGACTGGATTCCTCGGGACGTCAGGCGCTCTAAAGGAAGACCACTGACCCGCTGGTCCGATTCTCCGAAGCATGAAGAAAGATATGATGCTCAGCGAATCCCTAGAGCACAGAGGACCCACTTGGCTACTCTTGCACGCGATAGGGAAAAATGGAAGTGTAGCTGGTACCCGCTCGAGTCACTCGACGATCAACGGGACGACAGGTGATACAGGTGATATATGTATATATATTGATGAATATTTCCACAGACTTTTTATGAAGCCTTTTAAGAATGATTGGTATTAGTGACATACGTACTTCTGCGCAAGTGATCTGCAAAACATCGACTAGAAGAAAAACGGTGCAATACGTCGTCTTTCACTTCACTAGAATTATCCGAACACTATTGCAAAGTAACCAGCCACATTACACATCGGCTGCTGTAGGTGATCATGCAAAGAACTATATTTTCAAACCAGATAATAAATCATGCTCCCAAAAAAGATTATATTCATCGCAGCGACCTAATGCGACAAACATTCAGTATAGTGGGTCTCATCGATATTCCGATTACGTGTACCTAGACAGTGTTGACACAAATAAGAGTATAGTCGTTCTAGATCACCTGGCAAAGAACGTTTTCTTGCCGTAGCACTCCCGTTTGACATTGGAGCATACAGATGGTCTCTGAAACCTGTAGCTGGGCATGTAGCGCTTATTAGAGGTGCCTTACCGATGCTGCTCATGAAGCTACGGTGAGTAGACGTAATAGCCATCAGCCTATATTGATAGAGTAGTTCCACAATGTGACATCACTTTTGCAATGCTGCCCAAGGTCGACATGATGGATGACAGGACAATAAAATCACGCGTATTGGACAAAAACCGCATTCAGGGATGATTAAGTTGTTGAGGGCAGCTTTGCCCTCGGCCTCATTTGTAGAGCGCTTATCAAACAGGAAATTGTCAGAATGCTTGCGGAAATGGAATTAGCTGAGTGGGAACGTTTTTCATATAATCGATTTACCGAAAATGCTTATTGAGGCAGCCGTTTCATGCAAACGTAAGGTGGACGAATCAAGTAGAGAAAAAGGCAAGAAAGCTGACAGTTTAATATCTTTTGAGCGGGTTTCGGTTTTGACAGGCGCCAGTATGCTTCCCTGCGATTAAACATTGAGGCGGTTGTTGCTGCATGTACCAAGAGATCCATTCCTTAACGTCTTTACAGTACGAAAGAAATGAGTCGCAGTACATGTTTGATAACAGCAAGCTAGTGCTCATCTTTAACACGGTATATGATAGTTCTGGTAACATATCATATATTACCACTGTTTAAAATCACCGCGAAGACCAAAAACTGCTAATTTTGAATATACATTGTCTCATGAGCGCATGTGGCGCAGGCAGTGCTTAGAGGTGCCCTGCGTCGCACACGACGTCAATGGTTCGATGTCGCGCTCATAGCTCTTCAAAGCCATCTATCCCTTCGGATCGGTAAACTGGTATCAGACTGGTTTTAGACCTGTTGGGAGGATAGGCAGCTCTGACTCGGTTCAAGCGGGAGGCCACCGCGAGTCATTGTAAAGGCCTGATATGCATTCAATCACCTCAAACGGAATTAGAAATGAAGACGAACTGCATGGCGCATCCCTCAGGGATTGATCAACACCAAGAGCTTTATACTTTACTCTCTTTTATTGCCTTATATTTTCAGCATCGGCACAAAAAGATTGATAAGTAATGTTTTTCCTAGCAGAAATTTGGGAGCGCACCATAAAGGTTGTGGAACAGAAACAGATAGTATAAAAAACTATGTCCACACACACTTTGTTCATTGAGCGTCTTACCGAGATCTGTGTATTGCATCTCACTGATCGCAGTGAGTGCTTCCAAAGTAACTGACCATTCGTATGTCGTATATCTTCTGGCCCTTGTCATCGACCATAATGCGCCTCGTGCACTTGTTTTCCACCGATCGCAAAGCAGCTGCAGTGTCCCAGCGTTCGCGATTCTATCAGCCGAATGCAGTTACAAAATCTGAAAGTGGACAGTGTGTTTTGGCATCGAACGAACGTTCGAGAGAACTGCCGCACAGGCATCAACTTTACCTAAGCATCCTTAGAGGTTATGGAATGTACTGTTGGATTGCAAAATTGATTTGTCACATTCTAACTAATGTATTGCGCTAATGCTGCAACCCCTTTCGGACAGGCTAAGTATCAATCTGCTCTATGCCCGTAGTGTGATGGAAGGTTTAGTGAACTCATGGTGTGCGATCGAACCAATGAGCTCGTGCATACTGTGTGGCATCTTTGACTATGGTGTTACTACACACACCATTCGCTTAAAATGTAACCTGGAGCTTGAATCGTCGAAAATATAAGCCCAATCTTTCTGCGAGAAAAACGCTTTAATTGCACCAACATTAGCGACATATCTTGGCCTTAAATAGTGTTTGTGTACATTTGGTGCTGCTTGCACAGGAAATGAGTTTTCGAAGAAGTTATATGTAACTAATAAAGCAACACTATCACTCCATTCTGGATTGTATAAAATATAAAAAGATGTGTGAAAAAATTTCATGATTGTCAGGACAATGATGAGCTGCCAAATTCAGGATTTTCGAGTCAGATGGCAAACAACATTCATGTGTATCGTTGCGGTCAGTGTGAATGACAGATATTTTAGTAGTGCAATCGAATGGGGACACTGTCTTAAAGGAGTTACGAGAGAGTCTCAGGACATTTCAATGCTGAATTCTTTGAATGGATGTACTAAAGAAGAATCAGAGTCATTATAATCTTAATTCAATTACGGAAACTTCACCCTGTGTTGAAGAATATTTGTGAGGTACCTAAGGCTGACCTATACGGATATTCACCTGTATCACCTGTATCACACTGTCGTCCCGCTTTGATCGTCGAGTGACTCGAGCGGGTACCAGCAACTCTTCCATTTTTTCCCTATCGCTGTGCAAGAGTAGCCCAGTGGGTCCTCCTTGCTCTAGGAATTCGCTGAGCATCATATCTTTCTTCCATCGCTTTCGTGAAGAAAATCGGACCAACGGGTCAGTGGTCTTCCTTTAGAGCGCTTGACGTCCCGAGGAATCCAGTCGGTAACGGCTCTCGTCCATCGGTTGTCGTTGAAGCGCATCACGTGTCCGGCCCACCTTATTTTCGATATCCTGGCGTGTAGAACGGCGTCTCCTGATTTTCGATCGTTGACGTAGGTCGGAAGTTCGGATCCTTTGTCTCATTTGCGAAATACGAGATACTCCTAGCATCGACCTTTCGACTGCGCGTTCGATAACGGCAAGTGATCTTTCATCCTGCTTACGTAGCGACCAGGTTTCTGCTGCATACGTTAGGGCAGGGATAATTGTCGAGTCGAAAAGGTGGGCACGGAGTCGGATGTTCTTTGTCCTCTTCACTACATCTTCGATGCTCTTAAACGTTCCCCAAGCCGCTCGTTTCCTCCTGCTCAACTCTGGGGCTAGGTCGTTCATCATGTTGATTTCACGACCTAGATAGATGTAACTGGAGCATTCGGAAATTGTCGTTCCGTTGAGCGTGAATGGGGCATTAGAAACCCATCCGTTCCTCATGAACATTGTTTTCGTTAGATTCAGTTGAAGACCGATCTTTCCACAGGCGTTGTCGAAATCAGTCAACATTCGTTCCGCTTGGCTGATGTTTGGTGTTATGAGAACGATATCGTCAGCAAAGCGAAGATGGTTTAATTGTCGACCGTCAATTTTCACTCCCATTTCGTCCCATTCTAATGTTCGCATGACGTTTTGTAGGGTGGCAGTGAATAGTTTTGGCGATATTGTATCGCCTTGTCGAACCCCTCTTCTTACGTCAATGGTGATATTGTTGTAGAATGGAGATATTCTGGTCGTGAAATCTTTATAAAGCTCACGAAGGATCATTATGTACCGAGTAGGGACGCCCTGGTTATCCAGAGCCTCTATAACCGCTTCTGTTTCCACTGAATCAAAGGCTTTTTTCAGATCGATAAAAGTGAGACAGAGTGGTTGTTTGTACTCTCGCGAAACTTCAATGAGTCTTGTGATCGTGTGGATGTGGACACATCCACACGGATATTCAATAGCCAAAAATTTAAACGATTTTACAGAGGTGACACGAATGACAGGGATATATGAATTTTGATATGAAGCAGTAATGTATCAGTACTATATAATAAGCGCATGCGATGTCAGCGTAACATTATGCAAACGGTAACTTTTTGTTAAGTTTATTTTCATTTTTTATGAAAAAGAGAACTCTCAATGCTTCATAACACGACGCCCACCGGTTTTTACATGTGGTCATCTTATCTACTCTATTCAGAAAGTGATATTATTATTAGTGAAAAGATGAAAATTTTCGTATTAACATATCATAGAAGTAATTGTCTCAGATCTGAAGCATTCGATTAAACAAATGACATAGAGTCTTCCATAAAACTCATCGCAGATGATGATTTGGAATATTGATCAACAATGCTGATAAGAGCAAGCCCAATTTTGCGTTTGACTCGCAATTACACTTCCGCTAGTTTACTTCAAGTGGCCGAGAAGTACACAGGAACGGTCAGGGGTCACCTTCAACAAATAAGCTTTTCCTATTCTTCCGTGAGAAACTGGCAAGGAAAACGGGCTCACTCTTCTGATTTCGAAAGAGTCCCTGATACTGCAACTCGGAAAGACCGAATGCGGAGGAGTGGAACGGGCTAAAGTGACGATCTGTACTTAAAATGCACGGTTGGATGCATATAAATTCTTAGAGGAGGATCTATTACTGCAAGTAAGAAGGATAACGGCACCGGAGAAGAACCGTTTCTTGAGATATGAAATCGCAGAGGTTTCAATGGCGTTGGCGTTTTCGTTGAAACAAGTTTGGATTATGAACATAAATCTTTTTAAACAACCAACACGTCGGATTGTTCGGTTGCGATTGACGATGTGAATGAATACCAGTTTTGAAAATCTTCCTTGCTTACACACCAACTGATGTTGAACCATTGCAAAAATAAAGTAAAAGCTTTCTACATGGACTTGGAAAAGTTCTTCAGAAATAATCTGTACTTTGTTCAAGATCATTATTGCAGTTTTGACAAAAATTGTGTCTCGAAAAACCCTCAGGAACGACACATTAGAACAGACGGCAGTAGAATGGAAAGGAAAAGGTGAGATGCTATCTAAACTTGCCATGACAGCCAATACCATCCATGATAACTCAAAATTCCAAAGATCTCACTCTCAAGAGTGGTGGTAGGAGCTTCTCAATGAAGAGTACTGTATCGAAACGGACCAGATCTCAGTAAACTGAAGGTTCTGCCGAACCCATGTCGCCGTTGTTCCAAAATTCTGCATGAGATCAAACCATAACCTCCTTCACGCAAAATTCTATTTTTCGCTGAAAGCAGAGGAAGTCGCTGATTCTAAACAACGAAACCCCGCAACTACAGAGACTGGGATGTTTTAAAATCATGACACTTTTCCATTATCTGAGCGCATTTTCGACCCCTTTCAAAAACAAGTATTTCGAAGTCGTTTCCAATGTTTAAATAATATTCCATAGCACAAATCAGTGGGATTTGGAATGGTGTCCTTTGTCTTCAAAAAAGCCTTCTTATTGCACCGAAAAAGCAAGAAGAAAATTTTGTTCCTCATTGGAAGATTTCTCGCTCACCAAAGTTTTTCCTTTGGGATTTTATTACAGAGTCGATAGATCAAATCTTACAGATTCCAATAATTTATTTGGTTGTCATAATGGACCTGGTATTACGTTGTGACAACCAAAAGAATATCAGATATCGCTAAAGTGGACCACTTCAACTGTCCTCTCTTCACTTTGATACACTGGGAAGAATGTACTTTTTAATCACTTCTGATGTTTGGCAATCAATCGACAGCTTAGATCGAAAAAATTTGAATCGCATATTTTATTCTCAAAAAGGCCTCGTTATTGCGCTGAAAGAGCAAAAATAATAATTTGTTAATCATTCGAAGACTCTTCATTGACCAGAGCCGCTCATTTGTGTTTTAAGAAGCAAAACGATAGATCAAACCTCAAGGATCCAATGGTATTTTAGTTTTTATGAACAGACTTTTTAGTGCTTCATAAGAACTAAAGGAAATTGTGCTTCGCTCTCGATGTTTTCTATCCAGTTTTGCGAAGCCCAATATTCTTTCGGCTGTCACAGCGTGACACAAGGTCGATATTCAAAACCATACAAATTGTTGGAATTGTTAATTACATTCTATCGATAAATTATTAAAACTTCATAGGAAAAAACTCAGGACAGCTAGAAATTTTTGGATGAGCAACAAAAATTCATTTTCGGTCTCTCAGAGCAATATATATGATTTGAGCTGTCAAATATCTGCTTGGACATTGAGAATGAGTAAGAAATACGTTTTTTTCCAAGGCATCAATCTTAGGAGAGGAAAAAAGAAGTGATTTAGTTCCGCGAAGCCCAATCTTCATTTGGCTATTACAGAGTAATGCGTGGCCCATGGTGAAAATCATATAAATCATTGAAGTCCTTAAGACTTGATCTACCGACTTATTACTAAAACTCTGAAGGAAAGGCCTTGCTAAGCGAGAAGTTTTTAAGTGAGAAACACAGTATTATTGCTCTTTTTTATTTTTTATTTATTTTATTTTTTATTTTATAATAGTTTTGCTCTGTCAGCACAATAACAAGCCTTTCTAAAAATGGCATACACCATTTAAATTTTTTGATTTGAGCTATGAAGTTGTTCAATCTTTAAAAGCAAGCGCGAAATAAGCTTCTTCTGATGGATCGAAATAGCGCTCAGATAACGGAAAAGTGCCAAGTTTATCAATAGGCTTCTATCAAGCTACTACTATTAACAACGTTGGCAAAGAATACTACCGGTGACATCTTCACATTTGTGCAATGAAAGCCAGGAGTCTCAAAGTCACTTTGATTCTTTTGTCTTCAAAAACACTCGAGCAGATACGTTAACGTCAAACCGTACGAGGCGCAGGCAACGAAACGCCGCGCCCTAACATGCAAAACGTGGAAGAAAACGATAAAAGATTGTTTCCAAAAACGATGACCACCAGTTATCTCAAGAACTTAAATTCGCAATGCCCGCCGTAGTTTCGCCAAATATAAGGCTGAAATGACTGCATACTGATTACTTCATAGAAAAGCTACAGCTTTCCATAAAGCAATGGAAAAAAATATTTGATTGCTACTCCGATCTTTTCACTAGACACACCCTCTTACGATAGTATGAGATAAAAGTAAATGAACTTGAGTTTCACTGGTTCTCTTTTCAAAAATCCAGTCACGCTGTTTCGTCAGTGAAGCAGAATGGATTCTGTCTATAATCGTCCGTCAATGAGATTAATTGAGAGGATACAAATCGGCGTAACAACCGTATCGCGGTGTTCTTGTGGTTGCATTTCACATCATACTCTGTCGTTTCGAGTCATTTAGACAATAAATATATTGAATTACTCAAATATGAGGTTGTTGTCTATTACGACTACATTGTTGTCTACACGGAGTATTCCAATGTTCATTTTGTTGTTTATATCGATTAATATTCACATAGCTGCTCTGTACTCACTACATTAAACCAATGATCTATCCTGTCCAAGCCACTACAGACGATATTTACAATCCAACACAATTAATCAGTCAATTCATAAATCAAACACACACCAAGTCCGCTCACCAAGAAACCGGACGACAGGAGGTACTCAGCAGAAAACCTACATCATATATGGGCGCACGACCACATAATTGCCCTGCGCAACAAAAGCCTCAGCTTTTTACTCTGGCGTCTCAAATCAGTCAGGCATAAAGTAGAAGATAATATTGCTGGGTATGTTAGCAATTTCATTTCCTTTCATCCCATATGGCATCAATAACTTTATGCAACGATCTGTCATGAAATAACACTCAGTGTTGGTCGGGACAGCATGTGATAAAAAAAACTGTACATGCACAGTTCATCATCTTCCCTCTTAGCAACTCACGTACAGAAAGAGTGTTTTTTGAAAAACATGTTCCTAAGTAGTGGTCATGTGGAGAAAAAATAGGAAATAGAGCTCCTGAAAACTGGCTTGGCAATGGCCATTTCCAATGGTTTCGAGAATGTAACCCTCAGGATAGGTTCATAGGAAACAACGAACATAGAAACAAAGACACTTACGAAAGTAGAGCTCCTTTATTGACCACTCTCTTCAAATAGATGTATTTAGCTATCAAACTCTGATCGAAAAGAGCACACTTGGAGAAATCGGCAAAGTGATTGAAATACCACCAATTTCTGTAAGTGGAGCTAGTTCGCAACCACATATATGACCGTCTAACTACAACCAGGAGTGCGTAATGTGCCTCAACAAGGCAGACATCGACTGCATGAGTACGTGTGAGATTATCTTATCTCTTGTAAAGCTGCCGGTGACAAATACATGGGTGGGATTAGGAGGTTACTTTGCGCCGTGTAAAGGAACACGTAAGCTCAAAATAAACTACACAACTCACAGGCTTAAAGCCATCATCCACGCACAGTATAGAGCTCAACGCTTAAAATTTGGAAGCGTTCTGGATAAACCATCAATCCAAACGTGAACTGCAGGAGGAATGTCTCGTACTCATACCTGGTATGACACAGTGTATAGGACTATTACTTTTATAATAAAGGTGCACCCTCAGTATAAGTGATCAATACACATTTAGTCTCTACTGGACACCTCAAGCGATGAGGCTGCTTGAAAAATGCTTTGCGCTTGATCTGACTAAAATTTGATCTAATGATTTTTCTGTCTAAGTAATGTAAGTGCTTGGCATTTTGAGTAGCGAACAAAATGATCGTGGAAAACTTGAAAGATGGATTCACCACCGAAACGTTAGCTACTCAATTAAACTGTACTATAACAGTCTCGTGTTCGGCTTACAAAAAAATCGTGTCTGTCTCGGGATCTTAATAATACTGTGGAGTTTTGTCGATGCGATAAAGATGGCAATAATGTAGTTCATCTTTATTGTGCTTATTTGCAGAATTCAGCACTGGAATTTCTTAAGATTCCCAAATAATTCTCTTGAAATGGTGTGTGGCGTTCGACTGCACCAGTAAAGTTTCTGTCGTTCACTTGACCGCAATGATACACATACATATTACCTCCGATCAGAAATCCTGAATCAATAGTTACGTTTTCATGTCCTAAAATTTATAATTTTCACAACTCTGGTCTAGTCTATACGATGGAGCATAAAATAACAAAGTTGATGTATAATATATCAACCGTCTACGACACTTATTCCCTTTGGACAAACAACTCTCATGCGTAATTAAACTATAGTTTGTTCTAAGAAATGCTGCATGTGTAGATGTAGATCTACCCATTCTGCAGCGAGATAGCCCTTCTTCTAAAGTTTTAGATCCAAGTTACATATGATCAAGAGGCACGTTTGCACAAGTTGAAGATGCCCTGTATTCACACATGGTCGATGGTTCGGGCATGCCGTGAACTCTCCAATCCTTTCATCAAACCCGGTTTAGCGAGATGGCACCGAACCTGCCTGAGAAGATTGCATCACTGAGGTTAATACATCGGCAGATAGTGACAAGCTATCCTACGAGCCAATATTGCATTCTGTACCCTCAGTAAAGCCAACACCATGCTAGATACCTTAAACACTTGACAACGCAAGAATCGCTATCCTCTTATCTTTTATAACTGCATTCGGTTGATAGAACTGTTTCAGTTGGACCACTGTAGTAGTTAACAATGCAGTTTAATTTATGTATGCTGGCCAAAAAATCTCTCTTCTTGATGCGTTTTCGCTGATTTGTTCATAGAAAAGAGAAACATAAATGTTTCAAAAGTATTTAAACTAAATAAGCCATACAAGTATTACCTGTTAAAAAATATTCTTTTCCAACTTCCATCTTGAGACCACATAAGTCATCGGAGGGGGTGTATACAATAGACGAAAGCGTACGGTAATCATGAGGCTTAACGGAATCTCGATCGTTACAGTCTACATGCTAGCCTTCCAAAGAAAAAAATTATCTGGCACCTTATAAACCAGTAGATATCTAAGCTCGTAAGACGAGTCGGACGCGTGGGAATTGTTGCCTGGTTTATGGAACGATACAACCTTCACTTGAGATACTAAAAATACAATAAACAGCCGAATGGCTTAAATTAATGGAATAATCATCACTGTGAAAACAAAGACGTCTCTTAGAACAGTTCTCTAAGAGTTTGTAACCAAATGATTTTGTTAAGACTAACCTCATTTGACACTTCTTTATGCCTATGGTGTTTTGTGATTTACTCGTAGACCGCAGGCTATAGTATTTTAATCATGAGAGCATTTTGACCTACATGTCCAATGAACAATCAAAGTCCCATTTCCTTCCATTCACACCTAAACGATCATTAAGAATCTGGTAAGTATACCTAAACTTGCCGCGCAAAAGGCGGCTTCAATGGACGGCGGTTTCACACAAGATCAGGCGAATGCAGTCGAAACAAAGGCCAGAAGACATACGATTACTATCATCTTTCACTGAAACATTTCTTTTACTAATGAAAAATACGAATGCGCAAACATGAGATAAAATGTGCGTCATGTTTCAATGTTACCCCTTTTATAAACTTTTAGAGTGTTTTCACTATTTAATTTATAATAATCCCGTTTTTAATGCAAAGCAGCCAGCCACAACACGCATCAAATGCTGCAGACGCTGCAGATGACTACGCGAGGAACATAATTCCGCAACGCAGATAAAAATTCACCTCCCGAAATTATTCTATCACTGCGGCATACTCCGGCAGACATTCAATACAGTCGGTTTATCGATATTTCGTTGATATAAATCTTAGTAATAATGGCAAGACATGAGAAGGAATGTCTTAAATGGCCAAGCAGTAATTTACTTCTTCACCGCAGCAAGCTCGCTTGGCGCTGTAAATTACAGATGGTTTTTACCTGAACACGTAGCGACTATTGGAGGTGTCGTTTCTATGCAATTCATCGGCCGCTGGTTCAGTATCGTATTCCAATTACTTTAAGCTCTCCATTCCTCCGAAATTGGCAGTTTGCCAGATTAGTCTGGGAAGATACCAGCATTGCTAGCTTGGCGTCGGTAGACCACGGTAACTCAACACATATGAAAATATGGATACCTGTTGGTTAGTGCGAACATTAGTGTTATAATGAAGTTTTTCGAAAACGTTGGCACGTGTTTCTGTGTCTAGCAGTCGGTAAAATGACGGCAAATAATTCTTTTTATGCTTTTCTGCAGAACGAATCTCCGTGTGTCGCAAGGAACTCATCAATCCTGGCTAGAAATCCTGATAGCTTTACACTTACTACTAAGGATAATACAGAAATCATTATGAAAAATGCCATATAGAATTTGAGACTCAATAATTCATAATAGTAGCTGTTTTGTTTTGTGTAATTTGATCAATTCCTAGAACGTAGTTTCACTCAGAGGCTATCACAGAAGATATGGAAAGCTTCGATCAACAGGTCTCTTCAGATCTTCACATAACTATATTTCTCATCTGACTTCGTTGCTGTGATATTACCATGATGATCTCTAAGGATATAGGGTTTACGGCCTTCAGCGCGAGTTTGAACCACTGACGAAACAGTGTGCGCCGTCGTGCACTTCAAACCACTCTGCTGGACTTAATTTGAAAATTTTTTCAGTTCAAACTGTCTTCTCGATGAATGTCGCGGTTGCCCGAGCTTTAATACATGGAACTGTTGCGACAGTTTCATTGAATATCAATGACCAATCCTGTTCTATTATACAAGGTTCCATGTACGTCAGAATTTATTGCTTTGTAACGGGCATAGATTACATCTGTAAACGCGATCAGATAAATTCTACTGAACTTTATGCATTGTGTACATCGTAGTCAGACAGTAGTTTGATATACAGTGTCATTGTAAAATGAGTTTGGTCTTCCGGGTAAAGTACTGCTTTATGAAATATCATCACCGATAGAGAAGTACGTATATCACTGAAGATGCCGCATCAGACCTCTGAAAAGCTTTGAAGATTCTACTAGATTATGCATTTTTTAGTCTTCACATTAATTTCTAGTGTCTTTACTGCCTCTTTTGCAGTGTTCTAATGTTTCACATATACCCAAGAGAATTAAGTGGTGAGCAAAAATATAACCTCAGACAGAAGTCAGATCCGTGTTTCATCCACAGCGGGGCTCATGGTACCACTACACCACTGAGTTAAATCCGCACCACCACTCATTCTTCAATATCTCTTTGATAGTCCTCGGTATGGATGAAACGCGGGTTCAACTTCTGTCCGAGGTCGTGCTTTTGCTCACCACTCAATTCTCTTAGGTATATATGAAACATTGTAACACTGCAAAAGAGGCATTAAAAAACACTAGAAATTAATGTGATAACTAAAAAATGCATAATCTAATAGAATGTTCAAAGCTTTCCAGAGGTCTGATAAGGCATCATTAGTGGTATACGTACTTCTCTATCGGTGATGATATTCCATCGAGCAAAACTTCAGTTTAGGAGATTGAACTCATTTTACAATGAACCTCCACGCAATGACATGGACTGGGTGTGGACAATCGAGTGAAAGCTACAAAAGTGTTTAAACCAATAAATGCTCTAAAATATCATCGTCCTGACTTGATATTATTGCAGTGTACTGGTCATTCATAGGAGCTGAATAAGTGTTGATTCTGTAGAAATGAAAATGTATATCAAACTACTTTCTGACTACGATGTACACAATGCATGAAGTTCAATGGAATTTTTTTTTTGATCGCGTTTATAGATGTAATCTATGCCCGTTACAAGCAATAAACTTCTGATGTACATGGAACATTGTATAATAGAACAGGATTGGTCAATGATATTCAATGAAACTGTCGCAACAGTTCCATGTATTAAAGCTCGGGCAAACCGCGACATTCATCGAGAAGACAGTTTGAACTGGAAAAATCTTCAGATCAACTCCAGCAGAGTGGTTAGAAGTGCACGACGGAGCATAGTGTTTTGCCAGTTGTTCAAAGTCGCGCTGAAGCCCGAAAACCCTGTATCCATCGCGATCATCATGATAATATCACAGCAACGAAGTCAGATGAGAAATATAGTTATGTGAAGATCTGATATGACAGATGTGATGGCAAACAATATGATAGAGTTCTGCACAAGCTCACAAAACATGGAACAACCTGGTCAGCACCTCTTTCAAACTTCATGTAGCTAATTTTCTAGTGATTTCAGTGTACTAATATCAACTTGCCAACTCCTAGGAATTGGTTTGGGTATATTTCAACCGAATCATCGTGAATCGAGGGCTAATCCTGTTTTGTTATGCACATTTCACATAGGTTTAAATTCTGGCATTGCAACAGGCATTAATGGCTTCTAAAATCAAGGTAGTAAAATTAGTTAACAAAAATTAGTTCAGCAAAAATTAATTCATTTCATACAGTGTAATCCACTCGTTTATTTATTCATTATGTTTTGCAGAGGCAACACTCATTCAGCCTCGGCATGGATATTCCTTAGGCTGTAAGATTTTTATGCTAAGAAGAGGATATTTCAGAGCATTTATTGGGCCAACATTTTGCAGCGTTCTCTTTGTTCAGAGTGGGTGGGATTCGAGTTAAGTGCCCACAGGCAGTCCTGATTTTGACATGTTCCAGAGCGATAGCTGTTCAAAAGTCTCAAAGGTGCTCCTATAAAAATTCCCGTTCAACTGGTACGATTTTATTATCAATCGTCATCATCGTTTTGACATTGGAGAGCATTATAAAAGTGATGTCGCACTGAAGAACTTTTCTTTCATTGAATAGCTGACAGTGAGTATGTTTACTTGCTGCTTTTCGGTACCAGCAAACTCGTCTTCATACACAGAGCAGTATTTGATCGTACTAGTGCATCTCTTAAATAGTATTGTCATGAGGAGTCACCACAGCGTCCAAGAGATTCCTCAGTTGCAAGATATATTGTTTTATCTTTTACCATCATGTACGCTCTGGCAACAAAACGGAGGATCTGAGACAGTTGTACACTAGTAGAATCTTTGGAGTGCAAAACCATGGTTGTAGAACAGAAATAAATAAAATAAAAATAACTTCCTAATTCTGATGAAATTCATCGACATTTATTTCACTCAAAAATATTCGACTCGTTGAAACAATATTCGCTCGCATTCCGACAACGACATCTATGGACATCCGACTTGGATCAGTTCTGTTTTGAACGCGGCGAAGAATTAAATCAATGGTCAATCAAAAGTTTTTTGATACGCTGGCCTTAACATAATGATTTTACATTCATAAATTATTCACGCTCGGCTTTGTGATTGTTGGTTCTGCGTGGTTCAAAGTGTATATCAAATGACTGATGGATTATGGTTTATGCAATGAATAAATTCCATTAGAATAAATTTGCTATCGTGTTCAAAGATGTGATCGATGCGCGCTGCAGAGCCATAACTTTGGACTTATTTGAAGATTTGCATAATAGAACAGGATTATGCAGTGTTTTCTGAAGCTCTTGGAATAATTTCAGACATTGATTTTCGTTTATTAATAAACCATTTTTAACACATGGCAATGTCAGGAGAGTGCGTAGCACGGTGATTAGAGGTGCCCCTTTCAGTATACGATGTTTTGATAATTTGATGCAAACTCGTGGTGCAGCTCAAAAGACCTCGCATTCTTCCGAGGTCAGCCGGCTGATATCACAGTTAGAATCGGATGGAAGATATAGCTACGTGAAGAGGACGTGAAGGCATTGTTAGTAAAGTGTTTCCATGTTTTTTGATATGACCTCTATGTGAGCCTCTGTTATTTTCATTGATCAAACGTCTAAGGAAGAAGACGTTCACGACGAAATTACATAGATTCAAGCGATTTATTTTTTGCAATAAAGGAAGGACAGACACGTGCGCCATCTTGAATTCTAATGATTTCTAGAGAAAAAATTACCTAACTATAGTGAAGAAAATGAAAGAAGTCTAAAAGTGAGAAAAAAATAGATACAACTAAATTCCAAAAAAAATGTACTCATGCGCCTCCTTTTTGGCACAGACCGCTCTTATCTATGGATACTTCAGAGCACTATTTTGGACTACTAAGTTGAAATTTTTCCACTGATATATTTTATTATATTTTCCATACCGCGTGCAAATGAAGTGTCATGCGAATACAATTACTTGTCGACAACAAATGAAAAAACTTTGAAACTATGATATACTGGCTTACATAGTGTTAATCACAAGACATGTATCGCAGGTTTTCGAGAACCTTTCTTACATTACTATTTCTGGCGCCGATCAACAAATTTCCGTATTCCCTTATACAATGACTTGTTGTGACCTGCGGATGGCAATGTGTCATTGCTGCCATACTCCCAGACAGATCTGCTTGCGATTTGCCAATTCCGCAGAAATAGAGGGATTGAAGTAATCTTGTCATGACTACGAAAGTTTACATCAACGGACTATCAATAAACCGACTCTATCGGATGTCTGTCGGATTATTTCACTGTGACAGAATGATTTTCGGAGGCGTTTTTCTCTAAAATATTTGTTCTTCGTATAGTCACCTACAGTAGCTGATGTGTTTCGTGGCCGACTACTTTTCATTACAAACGGAATTATCATGATTTATCAGTGGCAACACTAAAAAAACATACAAAAGAGACAATATTAACATGCGGCATATAGAATTCCTTTTCTATTTAACCGCTTCTGGAGGTGGTAAATGTTATAAATATACCCACTGATGTAGAGTGATGCGCAAAGCATTTGAGTCAGCCGGGACTAGAACCCGCACCTCACCTAGGCAGAGAGCGCGCACTCTACCTGTTACACCACCGACACCTGCATTCGCTTCACTCTTTCTACACTAAAACGTATCCATCTGTCAGTAACCAACCATAAACGGCATGGCCCAGGTAGTCGCTATCGACATTGAGCACAGCCGCTTTGACAGATTTTGTATTGATCATCTAATACCCAATATATGTCAGCTTGGCTGGGCTCAATGTCGGTAACGACTACCTGTTTCAGACCGTTGACCGTTGGTTACTGGCAAACAGGTGCCTTGTAGCGTATAAAGAGTGCTGTCAAAACAGGCGTCGGTGGCGCAAGGGATAGAGCACGCTCTCCTAGAATGGATGAAATACGGGTTCAAGTTCAGCCCAACGCATATTTGTGCATATCATTCTACAACAATCGATATATGGCACATAGTATCACTTGCACCCATGCATTCCTATTTTCCCACTAGTAGAAAAAGTGTTTTAGTTATAAATTATAAAAATTATATGTCTTCTGGCCTTTGTTTCGACCGCAATCACTTGCTCCTGTATAATATCGCCGTTTCGTTTGGTATATATGACTGATTATTTGAGCAATCTGGAATAAAATAACACATAGTGATGGTCGAGAAAACAAGTGACAAAAATATACTGGTTCATCACCACCTCTTTCACTCGTCACGTACAGAAAGGGTATTTTTAGAAAAGCGTCTTTCGAAGCAACGGTGCAGTTACAGAGAAAAGGGAGAAAGTAGAGTACTCGAAATCTGCATGGGCACTGGCCATTTCCAGTGGCCACGAGAATTTAGCTCTTCAGGACAGTTTAGAGAAAACAACGCATCTCGAAACAAAAATTCTTGCAAAAGCAAAGCTTCGTTTATGTGCCATTCTTTTCAGACATAATAGGTTTAGCTATCAAATGTTGTTTGGAAAGAGTAGGCTTGAAAAATCGCCAACAGTGATTGAAATACCACTAATTTCCGTTAGCGCAGCTAGTTCACAACCGCTCATATGGCTGTATAGGTTTAAGCGGAGTGCATAATTGCCTTAACAGGAAGGACGTCGATTGCATGAGTACGGGTAAATTTAATTTTGTTTCTTGTAAAGCTGCGGCGAGAAGTACATCGGTGGGACGGGAAAGTCACTTTGTGTCGTATGAAAGAACACGAAAGCTCAAAGCCAAACTTAACATATCATTAGGCTTACACAGGACACGAAAACGTATTGGGAAGGGTTTCGCCATCAATCCAAGCGTAAACCGTATGGAAGAATGTCTCGTATTCACAAGTGGTATCGCTGCATATGACATTAATTTTTTTACCATAATTCGATAAAGAGGTGCACCCACACCATATGTGATCCATACACGATTGGTCTCCACTTAGACAACTCAAGCAATGAGTATGCTTGGAAACTTGTCTTACGCTTAATGTGAGCAAGATTGATTCAATAATTTTTCATCCAACTAATGGAGGTGTTCGGGATACTGAGAGTGGTCAACCTGATCCTAACACGCTTTGGAGAAGGCGTTACCGCCGAAACGCCAGCTGTTCAATTAAACTGCCTAATTTCAGTCTCGTGCTTGGCTTGAAAGAAAAGTCTGCGTAGGTCTTGGGATTTCTTTGAAATACTCTGGAATGTTGTTAATGCATGAAAATGACAATATTGCGAATTGTCTTTATTGTGCTCATCTACAAAATTCAACAGTGGAATCCCTAAGATTCCCATGTAATCCTCTTGAAACGGTGTGCGTTCAATTGCAGAACTAAGGTTTCTGTCCATCACCTGACCTCAACGGTCTGCATACATATTGCCTTCGATTCGAAATCAGCATCAATAGTTACGTTATCATGTTTTGAAATATTTGATATTAAACTCTGATTTATAAGATGCAGCATAAGATGACAAAGTTGATGTATAGTATACCTATTCAATCTAAAAAACAGTGCGGATGTGTATTCAAACACCAGTCTATGTTGAGAAACGTTGATGTGTAAATGTAACTCCGTTATTTTCTGGAATAGATGGTTTATGTCTCAAGGACTTTAGGTTCAGGTTACGAATAAAACTAGAGAAGCGCCTGTAGAAGTAGGAGGTGTCTTTCACAACACACATGGTCAGTGGTTCGGTCACGCCATGAACTCACCAAATCTTCCCTCAGAGCCGGTTTAGCGAAATGGTGCTAAATTTGTCTGATAGGGCCGCAGTATTGACGTAATAGATCAGTAGATAGTGACAAGTTATTCTATGGGCCTGCATTGCATTCTATGGCCTCTACGATGCTTGTTGAAGTCAATACTATAGAAGTTCCCAAAGACACTGGTCCTAAAATTATAATAAAATATATCAATGCAAAGTTTTCAATTTAGCATTCTAGCACGGCGCTCTAAAATTCCTTGGATAAAGTGATGTCCGTGGTGGAAAAAGACGCATGAGTATATTTTCCCAGAATTTCGTTGTATTCATTTCCTCACTAAATTTTCTTCGTTTTTTTTTACTTTCGCTTGGTAAGTTCTCTTTAGTAATCATTGGGAATTTAGGGTCCTTTGTTCCAAAATTCAAACCGCTCCTATATATGGAGTCTAAGGGTGATCGTCTTTTTCTAGGACATCTTATCAATCAAAATAATGGCGTCTCACATAGAGGTCATATCACCAAACATGGTAGCTGACCAACAGTGCATTCGAATCCTTCTCACGTAGCTATATTTTACATCTGATTATAACTGCGATATTAATCCGCCGAGCTCGGAAGGATGTAAGGTCTTCTGATCCGCGCCACGAGTCTCCATCAAATTACTTGAACATTGTACAATGTAGGGCACCTCTAACCACCGTGATACGCACGTTGGTGACAATTCATGAGTTCAAGATGGTTTGTTGATAAATGCCACGTTTGTTCGAAGATTAGCCTCTAGAATTATTTCAAAAGTTTCATAAATACTGCCTAATCCTGTTCTGATATGCAATTGTATATATGTCCGAAGTTGTGGCTTTGCAGCGGGAATCGATCACATCCATAAACACGATGGAAAATTTATTCCAATGGAGCTTATTTATTGCAAAAAGCAATCGAACAGTCATTTGATATACATTTTATACCACACAGAGTCAACAATCACATAGCTCAGCATGAATAATTTATGCATGTAATATCATTATGTTAAGGCCAGCGTATTTTGAAACTTCTATTCGACTATTATTTTGAAGTCTCGCTTTGTTCAAAACAGAATTGATCCAAGTCAGATGTCTACACATGTCGCTGTCGGAATAAGAGCGTTTATTGTTCCAACAAGTCGAATAATTATGGGTAAAGTAGAGGTCGGTGGATGTCATCACCAATACAAAGTCATTTTTCATCCTATATATTTCTGCTCTGCAACCACGGTGCTGCACTCCAAAACTTCTACTAGTGTACAACTATCTCAGCTCCCCGTTTTGATGTCAGATCGTGCATGATAGTAAAAGATAGGAAATGATAGGCAATATATCTTCCAACTGGGAAATCTGTTGGCCGCCGTGGTGACTGCTCACGGCAATACTATTCAAGAGATGCAATAGTACGACCAAATACAGCTCTAAGTATGAAGACCAGCTTAGTTATATCGAAAAAGCTGCAAGTAAACGTAATCACCATCAGGTATTCATTGGCAGAAAAGTTTTTCAGTGCGATATCAGTTTTATAATGCTCTGCAAAGTCGAACAATGATGACAATTGATAATAAAATCGTGCCAACTGGACGTGAAGTCGTTGGAAGCAACTTTGAGACTTTTGAACACATCCGTTCTGGAAGTTGTCAAGATTTTCTAAACTTTTTGGCTCCACGGACCCAAATTAAAGAAACGACGCAACATTAAAGAGACTAGAATCTAAGCTCTAGTTTGTTCTTAGTAGTGCCGTCGGGGGTCAGTGTGGAAGTCAAAGGTTTAAGTGGTATTACATATGCGTGAAATTCTACTGGTTAATGTCAGCAGGAATGTCTTCTATTCGTCGATTTGCCGTAGATGCTTCATTGTAGTAATGTTTTCACCCATAGTTCCGAAGGTGAACGAATTAAAATACTAAGCAAAACAAAAGATAAAAACAAAGTGTCAGTTAGTTTCCTTTTGGTGCGATATCGGCTTTGGAAGATACTGCGGCGCTTGTTTTTGCTCTAACCAATGAGGCGATCGTCACAGTTCGTCGTAGAAAATTCATTTCACGTCATCTTCACATTACGGTTGAGAAAAGCGTTGTTTTAGTTGCTCATAAGGAGCGTTGCCAATACCTCAAGCAATTCCTTTCATCTCGTGCTGTATTCATTTGTCACATTTCTCGACTTTCTAATTATTTCTGGATGAGCCAAAATAGTTTAGATGCTTGCACTAAATCATTCGGTATTCTCAAACGTGCGTGTCTTTGCTTCCACTGAAAACCTTGAATTGATAGTCATCAATGGGGCGAAGATGTTAGTATCCTTTTCCCTTTTCGATTTCGTAACGGTCGATATATTTCAAGCAGACTTTTCACTCTGCGTTCGATATCACTTCCTCGACTCCATACCTTATTAATATTTAGAGCTTCTTGTTCTGTCTTTATTCAAATTTTAACACATAGATGCACAAATGTCAATCAGCTGCTTCGATACTTAACAATACAAGCTCCGAAATTTATCGGCAACCCTATTCATATTATAACTCAGTATGCGGATCGAAAGGGAATGAAATGAGCGTATTGGTGATATATAATACCAAAGAAATCGAAATAAATTTTTTTGTAGTAAATGCTAAACACGCAAATCTGCAACTTGGAATTTGCTTCTGAACAACTTAATGCAAGCTTTGAAGAAATTAAATGGAAGAAAAACATGATAGTATCTCCACAAAACACGAATCTTACCCTAATGAAGCTTGAAAATTTTTTACTACAGCAAAGATTTTTGATCTGAGTTCTAACACATCACTCTTTTCACATCATAAGGGTCCATTGAAAGTCACATTCTTCTGCAAGTACTACGCAGTCATTTTACTGGTGTCACTGCTTCTTTTAGAATCACTACTTCTACACAGATGGTCTCCACGGAACCCAAAGTAGCGCAAGAAGTTGACGATCGCAAAAATCAGAATATTAAGCTGATGAATTGTTAGAGAAACCATCAGATATTCTAAATTTTCTATCCAATGTTGTTCATCTTGCAAACTTCTCAATCGAACTATGCTCTTTGGCACTTATGACCTCATGTTTATTCAGCTTTGTTGAACTTTTTTGGGTCTTTTCTCTTAGACGGCAACTAGAGCTGTTCATAAGGATGTTAGCATTTGTTTGCAAGTTTGGATCTCTGAATACGGCGCTATACTGTCGTAAATTGAAAAAGTCATTTTACAACGCCACTCCAAATTATGTTTCACATCTGACGCGCGTTTTCACTATTATTTTGTTGAAAGCAAGAAAAGCGTATAACGTGTAGGAAATCTTGTAGCATCAAAGTCATGAGTTTTATCTCGAGTTTCCTTCAGGGCGGTGAAAAATCCCAAATTGAATTATAAAAACTGCACTCCACGTATATACAGTGACAATGCGATCGATCGGGCGCCGCATGATAACCACTGCCAGCCTCACCCCCACCTCCTCCACACAAATTGGCCAACAAACACCACCGCGTATGTGAAACTCAAAGATTTTCTCCGTGCTACACTTCAATGAAACGGTCTTTCCAGAAAACAAGCATAGCGCTGAACTCAGAGTAACTTATGCTATCGAATGGCTACTTAAAAGTTGAGAAAGAATTCTGTTCTGCGAGAAATATGCGTGTGTAAAATACAAATGATTTTTTATACTGATAAAGCCTTATAAAAAGGCTTTTTTTGAAAAATGGCAACGTCGCGCAGTAGCCAAAGGCTTAAGCTTTTGAATGATTACCAAAAATGCATTGGAAAGCCTTTTTCCAGTGATATAGGTCGCTTCTTCATTTGTCGCCGTCTAGCGGAAGGGACCCTTTTTCTCCTTCCTTCCTTGTTTATTGGGCTAGTTCACTAATTTGCTATGAAACAAGTCTATTCGGCCAACATTTTGACGTGTCCCGCATTCCTTACAGCTGATCGGTCAGTGCCGACGCTGCACTGTCGTCCGCTCTCGTATGTTCTTCGTCTTGCTTAGATGAGAGCACTCGGGCAGCGCACCTTTTATACAGGACGGTCGATGGTGTTAGTGATTGCCCATTTATGCAAATTTAATTTTTCATTGTACCAATCATATTATAGAAATTGGTATAACATTTGCTTAGAAGGATTTTATTACACCTTATTTCGAGTGTTTTGTTGAGACCAAGCTAAAATTTTGATAGATCCTTTCATTATTATTTTAGCCAACTTGTCATGTGGTCTGGTAAGGGCTCCTGTACAGCCCGACACACGCGCCTCATCCTCACAGACCCGTCAGTCCCGCAGAATCCGTTGTTCATCAACCCCCTTATAGTCAATTCCCTCGGGAGCCCTACTCTCTCCACAGAGAGTTATCGAAGTAGTGTAGTGTAGTGTAAAGCGTTCGTCTTCGATAATTCTCCGTGGGGAGAGTAGGACTGCCGCGGGAACTGTCTATAAGGGGACCGAGAGACAACGGGTTCTGACCGACAGACGGGTCTGTGGGGACGAAGCGCGTGTGTCGGGCTGTACAGGAGCCCCTACCAGACCATATGACAAGTTGGCTCGAATAATAATGAAAGGATTTTTCTATAAATTATTTACTAACCAACTTTGCTTTGACTTCGGACATACTAATAATCACATTCTCGTTATTCATTGAGGCAGATTCACGAATTTGTCATAAAGCAAATCTGATCAGCAAACGTTTCGACGTGCTTCGTATTGTTCAGAGATGATTGATTCGAGTCGGTGGAGCATTGCACTTTTTTGCTTCAGTTATCCGTTTCCACAATACCTTTTATACCGTGCAGATCCCAGTTTTTCTCACAGTCATCTCACAGTCAGTTCGTTTTTTCATCTTCCTTTTAAATTTCGTAGAATACTGGTTGAACACGTCTCCTTGCGATCTCGAAGACAGACTGGCTATGGCGTTTCAAAGTGCGTTCGTTGTTCACTGCCGGAGAGTGCTGGGGTAGAGTTCGGGCCCCAACGAACTACGACGAATATTACAACCACTCGGTCACGGGGCCGCGGATGGAGCATCAGCAAAAATAGAATCGTTTCCACAACAACTACTGAAACTGGCTTAGTTAATAAAGATGTATGAATGACTGAAGAGTAATAAGTTGAAAATGTCGTCCATCAATCACTCTTGTAATGTTTATAATGATTCGTCTCAAAGCAGTTCTGAAAACCGACTATCAATTAACTTTGGCAATAGTTGGACAATTCCGTAAGTTTCTTATTCAGCGAACGCGATGATAATAAAAGATGATTTATTGAGTAAAGCATAGACAGTACCATACAGACACTTGGCTAACGTTTCGGCAGTTTGCCTTTGCAGAGCCGTACGCAGTTTCATAGTCCATTGATTAATTTGTATACCATCCGCACCGGGTTTCACAGCGGTTCAGCATAGTGCAACGGTTCAGCATGCGCTCGCGGGCAGTGCGGAATGTGGGCTCGACTCCCATCTGACGCAACGTTTCTGCATATCACTCTTTATTAGTTTTCACCCTTATATGTTTTTCATCATTTTCTATTCTCGAAACCTGTGCTTACAGTTCCCTGGATCTCTTTCTAGAGATATAAGATTGCGGGCGACAAGAATTCAAAGCACAAAAGTGTAACGAGTCATCTAAATGGTAAAAAATTCTCGCATCATGTCCACAATGGTTTTCTTTCTAGCTTCTATTCTGTTCTAGTGCGCGGCGCCTGCGAAACAGAATTTTATTTTTAGTGCTACAGTTTTCTAGGAAAGCTTTCCTCGAAAACAAATACATTTTTGAACCCTCCGAGATTTGAGCTCTAATGATTTTGATTGATTTAGCAAAAAGTCTTCGCCCAGCAAATGGGATCCCTTCAAAAATCTGTAGCCTATAACAGAAAAATACCTAAACATGTTATCAAGATTGAGTTACTTCTAACCCTATGGAGCCCGCAGCTGAAATTGCTATTACCGAGCAAATACAAGTGCACAACACCACGTACATTGCGAATTCGAGATGTAATAATCTCTTCGCTGACACAGCGCAAGAAGAAATCTCTTTCTATAGAACCAGCACTGTATTTAGATTTGTCATCTTTCAGATTATCGAGAGACTATTAAAAGTTCTGTAAAGTGTGTGCCGACGAAGAAAAACCATTTCAGCTAAACTATTGGAAATTTTTCCGAAGGCTTAAATGCGAGCAGTTCAAAAGCATACTTGTCTCCCTGAAGGTTATTCACAATGTTGAAGTAATGAGATAATATGACAATTCACACTCAACACGCAACGCGTGTTACCACGGAAAAATACCAGGTTACCCGGAGGGGGTGTGAATGGAAACGAGGTCGTTTTCAAACGACTAGTAATCAGTCGATACCGCTAATGTTGACGATTACAAGAATTCACTTTTCTCTCACTATGATATTCTTACACAGCTATGCACGGAATAAAAAATTGTGTATCACAAACGTGTATTTCGCAGGACAGAGATCTTCTCTAGAATGTTGGTGATCATTCTATAGCAAAGATCCCGGCGATTCCAGTACTGCGCTTACCCAGAAAGCCCGTTTTACTTTAATACAGCAGAGGAAATAAGACTGAGTTTCATATACGTCGAACAATGCTTCTCGGCTAAGGTGTGTGAGTGGCCGTGGACGGACACGCGATCGACGGGCCGCGCATCGAGTTCCTCTATGCCTGTCCAGATGTGGCATTCAATTTCTGTTAGTGAACTTAGGTTCTTTCCCCGCTTCTAAAATGAATTCTAGGTGGGAAATATGCCTCTGATGCTCCACGTTTCTTCTACGCGTTCATATGTTTCTCGTGCTTAGCTTAGACTGCTTAAGCTTAGAGTTAGTGATGGATTTATTCATCAATGCAAAATGAAAATGAAAGTTAAGCCCATAGAACACACGGGATACGCGTGAAACACAATGTTATTTTCCCTTCTACAAAGGTGTAAGAAAGCCTTTATCGCAAAACAAGTGTGCTGTTGGAAATTTTGAAATTCGCTTTGAATGACTATTAGTAGTCCGAGGAAAAAACTCTGTCTTGCAAAAAATACGTGCGATAACGAGCGGCGTGTGTGAAAACACACACTTCTACAGTATTATGAAAAAGCCTTTCCAAAGACCAAGCAACTTTTGAGATATTCAATATTTCAACTTTCGAGAGATTACTAGAAGTCTAGCGAAAAGTCCCTGTCCAGTAAAAAAATTCTCTTTAAAACCTCTTCTCATAGCGAGAAGCACCTGCGAAAGTATTACTTTCAAGTATATGAAAAATAAAGAAAATCCACCCAGTGCGTCCCATTAGGCTTTATTGGTCTACAGATAGCAAGCCATATCAAGTAAAGCTTCTCTTATAGCAGAAAAAAAAGAGTGAAATTAATAGATGAGGCAAATTACATACCAATAGTTTAAATCAATTACTCTGCCAGGTACTTTCCCGTTATCCGCCCTAGTTACAGTGCTAGTGGAAATGTCTTTTTTGCTTGTTGCTAAAGCTTGAGTAGATAATCAGTGACTTAAATCTTGCAAATTTGTAAAGAAAATGTATTTTATTGTGCGGTATCTTTTTGTTGCGCTCTAACAGCAAAAATAATATTATGTTCTTCATTCACACATTCTCACTGAGCAAAACTTCTTTTTCGGACTGTCAATAACAGTGCGATGCAATAGTGTAAGTTATGAGAAGTCCAAAAATGTGTTTGATTTTTCAAAAGAATGTTTCATGCGCTGTAACAGCAAAAGAAGGTTTAGATTCGCAAATTTAGGTTATCTTCATAATTAGCACCGTTCTTCAATTCTTCAAAGAAAGCGCGCCTTATAATTTTTTTAAGTTCCAGCAATCGCCTAATAGCTTAAAACTCAATAATTTCAGTTATGCATTTTATATTTAAGATGGCCTTATTATGGCGCTGTAACAGCAAAAATAAAAATATATTCCTCATTCAATATTTCTCTGAACAAAGCCTTTCCTTCAAACATTTACTAAACATTCGATAGTCCATATTCGTCGACTCCATAATATATTTCAATCCCAAAAAAAAATTTCTAGGGCTCTGCAGCATCCAAAAATCCAAAAAGGTTATGTTTTGCTCAGCATAACAGTGGCGCCCAAACCGCGCTTTGCCGATATGCGAATAGGGTTTCGCAACATTTCCACCAAGCCACCACAATTTCTCGGGAGCTAATTTGCGAAGCTCAATCTTTTTCTATAATCACAGGGCACTAAGAAGTCCTTTCAAAACCCCACCAATTACTTGAATCAACTAATTTCAGCTATCAATTGTTTATTGAAAGTCTAAAGGAAAAACTTCATTCAGTGAGAAATGTTCTAATGAAAAACATGATTTTATTCTCTGTTACAGTACACCAAAAAATTGTTTCTAAAAAAAGTACATTTCTGAATATTTCGATATTTTAGCTATTGAATGACTGCTCAAACTTTGTAAACTACTAAACATACGTTTTTCATGAACGCTGGAATTGGGGGCGGATAACGGAAAGTGCAGACAGATCTCTTTCGCAGACAGACTTCTGAGATGAAATTGAAAACTGAGTATTAACGTGCATTTTGAGTTGGTAGCGGCATTCTCATGCTCAACCATTTATTGAATTTGAGACTGTTTGAAAGTTCATAGTTTCTCTTAATAAGGCAGAACCGTAAGCACGTTACACTCAAGTCATCATGTTGTTTAGCTGACTAGATTGTGAACACTTGAATTTTCGAGGCTCTAGTCAGGACAAAATGCGCCGAAACGTCAGCTGTTCAAATAAATGCTATTCTAGCAACCACGTGCTTTGGCTTGCAAGGAACAAACGGTGGTTATAATTTTTTCACTAGTGACCATCTGTTCATCAATAACAGTGGCGGAAGATGAACGAGGCACGCTGTTACTCTCTTGAACATTTGATATCCCATCTTGATATTAAAGAGAAGACTTTATAATTTTGAGATAACTCACGAACATAGAACATAGTTGAGGTAGTTTCACATGGATGAATTTTAGGAATAGATGGTTTTTGAGAAATCGGCATAATTATTATGGAAAATGCAAGAGGTTACTCACAGTTAATCTAATTGAAACACAAAGCTGAAAAGTAAGATTCGCCATTATTTTGCGCTACACCGTGAGCTGACTTAGAACCGATGTTTCAGATCAGCCCGATTCTGTCAAAGTTTGGAACGCCTTCTGTCCTCTCTACAATGCCTTTAGGGATGGAAATGTTTTGAGAAGCAAACTAAGATGATTGTAAAAGGTGTGAAAGTAAGGATCACATTACCAATCGAGTTTTTATTTCAATTCTGCGTCCCAGGCTCGTCAACAATTACGCTTTTCAGATTTCATCGAACTGGTGCCACAATATTCAAATGTGGCGGAAAAAGCATGAGAAAAAATTGGGAAGCATTTTTGGTAAGGTTTTTAGGTAATATCCGTGGTAGCTTTTTTGGAACTCCACTATTTACTTGTCGGATCTATTGGAATTCAGACGCTTACTTATTTTGTCCATTGAATCGCAAATGTGATTTCTGATTGAATCATATTACCTTGCCTAATAGAGTATACTGTTAGAACGATTGCATGTAACAAGTGGTTGTGCGCCGTGTTATGGTATATTGAAGCTTTCAATCTATGGAAGAAAATTGATAATAAAAAGCAGCGAAAAATGTCAACCTATGCGTAATGTTTCACCCATAATCATATATGTTTGTGCATAGCTTCTCTAAATACTGCTTCTTTTCATATTTTATTTATCACTCGTGACACCTTTGTCAGATTGCCTAATGTCTGGTTATGCATTGGATACTTTGGAAATATTATTCTGTTTTCTGAGATTTTTGCTGATCGAATAAGGATTAACACTGATTCCTCTTTATTACTCTCATTCAAAAAATTCGGCATTGAAATGTCTTGAAACTCTCGCGTAATTCCTCTGAAACGGTGCTCCATTTGATTGCACCACTGAGGTGTCTGTCATTCACCTGATGACAGCGATACGCATGAATGCTGCCTCCGCATCGATATCCTGAATCAGCTGCTCCCATGTCTCGATAATTTGAATTTTTCACAAATTCCATTTATTCCCGAGAAACTGACTATAAAAAGATCGACAGACGACGGGTTCTGCCCGGCTGATGAGTCTGTAAGGACGAAACACGTGTCTCGGGCTGTACATGAGCCCTTACCAGACCACATGACATGTTGGCTCAAATAACAATGAAAGGATCTATTGAAATTTGAGCGTGGTCTTAATAAAGCACTCGAAGGGAAGGTACATTCCATTTACTTGTGCAATCCAACATAATTTGACAATGCTGCTGCATCATATACATAACTTCTTTGAAACTCATTTTTTTCGGGAAACAGCACGAAACTGTGCTCAAACACTAGTTACTAGTTTACGCTGAGAAATGCCGCTAATGTTGGCGCAATTACAGCGTTTTTTGCACTAAGATGGGGCTATGTTTCAAAGATTCTAGGTTCAGGTTTTTCGAGCAATTGGCGTGTGTAACACCATAGTTAAAGATGCCCTGCAGTACGCCTGAGTTCATTGGTGCGCACGCCATGGGCTCACCAAACTCCATCACTAAGGGTATAGCAAATTGACAGCAAGCCTGTCTGGAGGATTGCAACACTAACGGAATTCATCAGTACATTGTGGCAAATCAATTTGCAAGCCAACAATGTACTCCATAACTTCTAAAGATACTTGATGAAGTTAACACGGTGCCCCTTCCTTGAAACATTCGTGATCGTAAAATCGCTATACTCCTATAATTTATAATTGCATCTCACGGTGGGTCACTTCAGTTGTTAGCAATGCATTTTCATTCATTTATACTGGCCACAAAAATTTCTCTTGAAGATTACTAATCTAATTTGTCCACGAAAATGCGATTTGCAAACGTCTTAGATAAACTGCAGCCACAAATGCAGTGTAGATATTACCTGCTAGAAGGTACTCTTTTCCAACTTCCATTCTGAGGCCACATGAGCTGTCAGAAGGCGTCTACACAATATGAGCCAAAGGACTGGTATCGTAGTTATGAGGCTCCAAACAAAGTCTCGATATTTTTAACTCCATATGCTAGCCTTTCAAATAGATAAAAAATTCCTCTGATACCTTATAAAGTAATCTATGTCTGACGTAGTAGGCCGAGTCGGGCGTTGTGCGAATTATTGCCTTGTTCATGGAAGGAATTACTTTTACCTTAGATACTAAAAAGACAGAAAATAACTGAACAACGATAGTCATAAAAAAAATCGTTTCTTCAAAGGCAAAGACATATCTTAGGAGCGATTTGCTAGTATTTATCAGCAAATCTGTTCTCATAAAAATCTCATCATCGTCTGTTTTTGTAGTGTACCAAAGTGGAACCACGAAATCTGGTTCTAATGGTCATTTCGTTATGTGTATAGTATTTTGTGACAAACTCGTAAATCGTATGTTGTGGTAATGTGATTATGACAGCGTTTCGGCAATGATTCTAATGAACGGTCATCATCTCCATTTTTTCCGTTTACACCTAAACTTCATGATAAATCTGATAGTTCTTACCAGTGAACTAATGAGATGAAAGATGATCTCACCAGATGAAACGAGAGAACAGGTTTGGTGACAAATACTAGCAAATTGCTCCTAAGATATGTCTTTCCTTTAAAGAGATGATTTTTTGACGATAATCGTCGTTCAGTTATTTTCTGTCTTTTTAGTATCTAAATTGAAAGTAATTTCCTTTCACGAACAAGGCAATAATTCGCACACGCCCGACTCGGCCTACTACGTCAGACATAGATTAGTTTGTAAGGTATCAGAAGAATTTATTATCTGTTCGAAACGCTACACATGGAATTAAAACTATTGAGAATTTGTGTAGAAGCCTCGTGATTACGACACCAGTCCTTTGGCTCATATTGTGTACACGCCTTCTGACAACTCATGTGGCCTCAGAATGGAAGTCGGAAAAGAATACCTTCTAAGAGGTAATATCTATATTGCATTTGCGGTTGCAGTTTATTTAAGACGTTTGCATATCGCATTTTCGTCAACAAATTAGACTAGTAATCTTCAAGAGAAATCTTTGTGGCCAGTATAAATGGATGAAAATGCATTGCTAACTACTGAAGTGACTCAGCGTGAGCGATTCCATCAACCGAACGCAATTATCAATTATAGGAGTATAGCGATTTTGGCATCCATGAATGTTTCAAAGAAAGGCCACGGTGTTAACTTTATCATGTATCTTTAGAGGTTATGGAATACATTGTTGGCTTGTAAAATGACTTGCCACAATGTACTGCGTTAGTGTTGCAATCCTCCCAGACAGCTTGGTGTCAATTTGCTAAACGCTTTGTGATGGAGTTTAGTGAGCCCATGGCATGCCCACCAATGAACTCGGGCCTACTGCAGGGCATCTTTAACTATGGTGTTACACATGCCCATTGCTTAAAATGTAACCTGGATTTGGAATCCTTGAAACATAGGCCCATCTTACTACGGAAAACGCTGTAATTGCGCCAACATTAGCGACATTTCTCAGCGTAAACTAGTAACTAGTGTTTAAGTACAGCTTCGTGCTTTCTGTCAGAAAAAAAGGTTCAAAGAAGTTATGTATATGATACAGCAGCATTATCAGATTATGCTGGATTGTGCAAGTAAATGGAATGTGTGAATATTTCAAATCATCAAGACATGAGAGCTGCTGACACAGGATATCGATGCGTAGGCAACATGCATGTGTATCGCTGTCATCAGGTGAATGACGGATATCTCAGTGGTGCAGTCAAATGGAACACCGTCTCAGAGGATTTACGAGGGAGTCTCAAGACATTTCAATGTTGAATTTTTTGAATGAGAGTATCAAAGAGGAATCAGTATTAATCACAATTTGACCATCAAAAATCTCACAAAATGGAAGAATATTTCCAAAGTATCCAATGCAGATCGTACCGGTGTTCATAACCATACAATAGGCAATCTAGCAAACGTGACACGAGTGATACGCGAAATACGAAAAGAAGCAGTATTTAGAGAAGCTATGCACAAACACATATGATTTTGGGTGAAACATTATGCATAAATAGACGTTTCTCGCTGCTTTTTATTATCAATTTTCTCCCAAAGATTGAAAGCTTCAATATACGATAACACGGCGTCCAACCAGTTGTTACATGCAATCGTTCTAACAGATACTCTATTTGACTAGGTAATATGATTCGTAATCAGAAATCACATTTGTTCTTCGGTGGACAATATAAGTAAGCGTCTGATTTCCAATAGATCCGACCAGTAAATGACGGAGTTCCCAAGAAAGCCATCGCGGATATTACCTGAAAACCTAACCAAGAATGCTTCTTAATTCTTTTTCATGCATTTTTCGCCACTTTTGAATATTGTGGCCCCAGTTTGATGAAATCTCCGGAACGGAATTGTTGACCTGTGATGCAGAATTGAAATAAAAACTGATCTTGTATGTAATTTTGGCTATCTTGATTGGCAATGTGATCCTTACTACCACCCTTTTGCAATCATCTTTATTTGCTTCTCAGAATATTTTCCTTCTTTAAAGGCATTGAAGAAGGAACAGAGGGCTTTCCGAACTTTGACAGAACCGGATTGATCTAAAACACCGCTCTTAAGTCAGTTAACGGTGTAGCGGAAAATAATAGCAAATCTTCCTTTTCAGCTTTTGTGTGTCAACTAAATCAACTGTGAATATCCCATTGGTTCTTCCACAATAATTGTGGCGATTTCTCAGAAACCATTTATTCCCAGAATTCATCCACTTGAAACTACCTCAACTGTGTTGTATGTTCGTGAGTTATCTGAAAATTATGAAGTCTTTTCACTGATTTCAGTGTGGGAAATCAAATGTTCAAGAGAGTAACATGCGTGCCTCGTTCATCTTCGGCCACTGTTATTGATGAACAGATGCTCACTAGTGAAAAAATTATAACCACCGTTTTTTTTTCTGGCAAGCCAAAGCAAGTAGTTGCTAGAATAGAATTTATTCAAACAGCTGACGCTTCGGCGCATTTTCTCCTGATTAGAGCCTCGAAAATTCAGGTGTTCACAATCTAGTCAGCTGAACAACATGACAACTTGAGTGTAACGTGCTTACGGTTCTGTCTTATCAAAAGAAACTATGAACCTTCAAACATTCTCAAATTGAATAAACGGTTGATCTTGGAATGTCGCTACCAACTCAAAATGCACGTCAATACTCAGTTTTCAATTTCATCTCAAAAGTCTGTCTGCGAAAGAGGGCACTCCGTTATTCCGCCCCCCAATTCCAGCGTTCGTGACAGACGTATGCCTAGTGGTCTACAGTTTTAGCAGTCATTCGATAGCTTAAATATCGAAATATTCGAAAATGTCTTTTTCTTGAATTTTCATGTTTTTTCATTCGAACATTGCTCACTGAATAAAACATTTCCTTTGGACTTTCAATAAACATTTGATAGCTGAAATTAGTTGATTCCAGTAATTGGTGGGGTTTTGAAAGGACTTCTTAGTGCCCTATGATTATCAAAAAAAGACTGAGTTTCACAAATTTAACTCCTGAGAAATTGTGATGGCCTGGTGGAAATGTTGCGAAATCCTTTTCACATATCGGCAAAGCGCGGTGGTTCGGGGGCCAATGTTATGCTGCGCAAAACATAACTTTTTTGGCTGCTACACAGCACTAAAAAGTTTTTTTTAAGAGTGGAATATATTATGGAGTCGAAATATGGACTATC
Source organism: Parelaphostrongylus tenuis (assembly GCA_019055375.1). Lineage (NCBI taxonomy): Eukaryota > Metazoa > Nematoda > Chromadorea > Rhabditida > Metastrongylidae > Parelaphostrongylus > Parelaphostrongylus tenuis. Next base: position 41,947 of record JAHQIW010006396.1, read on the forward strand.
GAATGTTTAATGAAAGTCTGAAGGAAAGGCTTTTTTCAGAGAAAAGTTTGAATGAGGAATATATTTTTATTTTTACTGTTACAGTGCAATAATAAGGCCATCTTAAGAATAAAATACGCCACTGAAATTATTTAGTTTTAAGTAGGCGGTTGCTGAGACTCAAAAAAAACTGGAAGGCGCGTTTTCTTTGAAGATTGAAAACTGTGCGAATTATGAAGATGACTTAAATTTGCGAATCTCAACCTTTAATCCATAAGATCCATAAAACATTCTTTGAAAAATCAAATACATTTTTGTACTTCTCAAAACTTGCACTATCGCATCACAGTGTTATTGACAGTCCGAAGAAGAAGTTTTGCTCAGTGAGAAATGTGTGAATGAAGAACACAATATTATTTCTGCTGTTACAGCGCAACAAAAAGATATCGTAAAATGAAATAAATTTTTTTAAAATTTGCAAGATTTAAGCCACTGATTATCTACTCAAGCTTTAGTATTGAGCAAAAAAGACATTTCCACGAGCGCTAAAACTGGGGTGGATAACGGGAAAGTACCTGGTAAAGTAATTGATTTAACTATTGGTATGTGATTTGCCTCATCTAAAAATTTCACTATTTTTTCTGCTATAAGGGAAGCTTTGCTTGATATGGCTTGCTATCTGTAGACCAATAAGGCCTAATGGGACGCACTGGGTGGATTTTCTTTATTTTTCATATACTTGGAAGTAATACTTTTGCAGGTGCTTCTCGTTATCGGAAGAGGTTTTTTAAAAGAATTTTTTACTGGACAAGGACTTTTCGCTAGACTTCCAGTAATCTTTCGAAAGTTGAAATATTGAATATCTCAAAAGTTACCTGGTTTTTGGAAAGGCTTATTCATAATACTGTGGAAGTGTATGTTCCACACACGTCGCTCATTATCGCACGTATTTTTGCGTTTCCTTGGACTACTAATCGTCATTCAATGTGTAACTGTCGAAATTTCCAACAATGCACTTATTTTTCAATAAAGGCTTTCTAACAGCTTTGTAGAAGAGAAAATAACATTGTGTTTCACACGCATCCCGTGTGTGTTCTATCGGCTTAAACTTTCATTTTCATTTTGCATTGATAAATAAGCGCAAAATTTTTAATTTTTTAATTTTTTTTAAAATTGATAATTAGAGCGCATGTGGCGCAGTGGTTAGAGGTGCCCTGCGTCACACACGAAGTCAATGGTTCGATCTCGCGCTCATGGCTCACCAAGCCATCCATCCCTCCGGGTCGGTAAATTGGTACCAGACAGGTCTCAGACTTGTCTGAAAGGATAAGCAGCACTGACTCGGTTCAGCGGGAGGCCACCGCGAGTCATTGTAAAGGCCAGATATGCATTCAATCACCTCAAACGAAGTTAAAAATTGAAGTCGAATGCATGGCGCATCCCTCAGGGATTGATCAACGCCGAGAGCTTTATCCTTTTATCCTTTATTGATAAATAAATCCACTACTAATTCTAAGCCTAAGCAGTCTAAGCTAAGCACGAGAAACATATGAACGCGTAGAGGAAACGTGGAGCATCAAAGGCATATTTTCGACCTACAAATCTTTTTTAAAGCGGGGAAAAAACCTAAGTTCAGTAACAAAAGTTGATTGCCACATTTGGACAGGCATAGAGGAACTGGCTGCTCGGCCCATCGATCGCGTATCTGTCCACGGCCACTCACACACCTTAGCCGAGAAGCATTGTTCGACGTATATGAAACTCAGTCTTATTTCCTCTGCTGTATCAAAGTAAAACGGACTTTCTTGGTAGGCGCAGTACTGGAATCGCCGGGATCTTTGATAAAGAATGATCATCAGCATTCTAGAGAAGATTCTGTCCTGGGAGATACACGTTTGTGAAACACAATTTTCTATTCGGTGCATAGCTGTGTAAGAATACCTTAGTGAGGGAAAAGTGAAATCCTGAAATCGTCAACATTAACGCTACCGAGTGATTACTAGTAGTTTGAAAGCGACCTCTGCCCTGTTAAAATACCCGTGGTAGAACGCCTTGCATGTTACGTGTGAAATACAATATTATCTTCATTACTCCAACATTGTGAATTACCTTCAAAAAAACTAGTATGTTTTTGATTTGCCTACTTTTAAGCCTTCGTAAAATTTTCAATAGTTAAGCGATAATGGTTTTTCATCGTTGGCACACACATTTTGCTGAACTTTCAATAGTCTCTCGATAATCTGAGAGACGACAATATTTAACACGGTGTTGGTTCTTTAGAAAGAGATTTCTTCTTGCGTTGTAACAGCGTAGAGAATATTACATTTCGAATTCGGAATGTACGCGGTGTTGTGCACTCATATTTGCTCGGTAATAGCAATTTCAGCTGCGTTTCCATAGGGTTAAAAGTAATTCAATCTTGATAACACGTTTCGGTATTTTTCTGTTAACGGATAAGGGTTTTTGAAGGGATCCCACTTGGTGGGCAAGAACTTTTCACTAATTCAATAAAATCATCAAAACTCAAATCTCGGAGAGTTCAAAAATGTACTTGTTTTCTAGAAAAGCCTTCCGAGAAAGCTGTAGCATTAGAAATAAATTCTGTACCACACGCGCCGCGCATTAGAACAGCATGGAAGGCATGGAAGCTAGAAGGAACACCATCGTGGACAAAATGCGAGAATTTTTCGATACCATTTAAATAACTCGTTACACTTTAGTGCTTTGAATTCTTGTCATCTGCAAACTTACAACTCTAGCAAGAGATCCAGGAAACTGTAAGCACAGGGTTTGAAATTGGTAAAGGTGACAAACATTAAATATAAACACTAATGTGGAGCGATTTGCAAAAACTTGGCGTCAGATGGGATTCGAGCCCACATTTCACTCTGTCCGGGAGCGCATGCTGAACTGTTGCACTACCAACGCCCGTTTTGACACTATTTTTTCTGAGCATCCTTTCAAACATAAAATAAGAGAGGTTTGAAAAAAATGAAGGGAGCTACTAGAACGCATTCAGGAATTAAAACAACAAGCATGTTACATCTCAGTGAAGAGGTTGTGCGCCGAAAATCAACAGATGTCAGGATTTCATCAAGAATGTTGTTGAAATCGTGCGAGTAAAGGCACAACAGTATTCATAAGTTTGGGAGGCCCAGGTATTTACGGGCTAATTTCTATTTGATTCGTATTTGAGATGGATCATTCTGTAAACTCTTATTCGAGAACACGAAATTGTCAAAAGACGATTTTTGAGTACATATAGGCAGCACAACGCAGACAGATGGCTAAGGCTTCGGCTGTTTTCGGGGTCGGACTTCGCCCCTGTGAAACCCGGTGCGAATGGTATACAAATTAATCAATGGACTTATGAAACTACGTACGGCTCTGCAAAAGGCAAACTGCCGAAACGTTAGCCAAGTGTCTGTATGGTACTGTCTATGCTTTACTCAATAAATCATCTTTTATTATCATCGTGTTCGCTGAATAAGAAACTTACGGAATTGTCCAACTATTGCCAAAGTTAATTGATAGTCGGTTTTCAGAACTGCTTTGAAATGAATCATTATCAACATTACAAGAGTGATTGATGGACGACATTTTCAACTTATTACTCTCCATTCATTCATACATCTTTATTAACTAAGCCAGTTTCAGTAGTTGTTGTGGAAACGATTCTATTTTTGCTGATGCTCCATCCGCGGCCCCGTGACCGAGTGGTTGTAATATTCGTCGCAGTTCGCTGGGGCCGAACTCTACCCCAGCACTCTCCGGCAGTGAACAACGAACGCACTTTGAAACGCCACAGCCAGTCTGTCCTCGAGATTGCAAGGAAGCGTGTTCAACCAGTATTCTACGACGTTTGAGAAGAAGACGAAAAAACAAATCGACTGCGAGAAGCACTGGGATTTGCATGGTATAAAAGGTATTGTGGAAACGGATAACTGAAGCAAAAAAAGTGCAATGCTCCACCGACTCGAATAAATCATCTCTGAACAATACGAAGCACGTCGAAACGTTTGCTGATCAGATTTGCTTTATGACAAATTCGTGAATCTGCCTCAATGAATAACGAGAATGTGATTATTAGTATGTCCGAAGTCAAAGCAAAGTTGGTTAGTAAATAATTTATAGAAAAATCCTTTCATTATTATTCGAGCCAACTTGTCATATGCTGGGCTGTACAGGAGCCCTTACCAGACCACATGACAAGTTGGCTCAAATAGCAATGAAAGGATTTTATACCTCTGCTATCGACCGCTTTTTTACAGACCCGCTCAAAATGATTTAATCTGATAAGGATATTACATGTTTTGAGCCGATAGGTCTAGTGCTACATAGGCGCCTATTTCGTCCTATTGGGACTCACCAGTAGCACCGTCACTCGGTTCCGTCGATCCCTTGAGGTGAAATAATCCTCTAAAGGAATCGGCGCCGAGTAAAAACTAAGCACCCAAAGTAGGATGATGGTATTACCTGCGCCTATTTCGTCCTAGGCGCCTATATAGCACTAGACCTATCAGCTCAAAACATGTAGTATCCTTATCAGATTAAATCATTTTGAGCGGGTCTGTAAAAAAGCGGTCGATAGCAGAGGTATAAAATCCTTTCATTGTTATTTGAGCCAACTTGTCATGTGGTCTGGTAAGGGCTCCTGTACAGCCCGAAGCACGCGCTTCGTCCTCACGACCCGTCAGTAGGGCAGAACCCGTCGTCCCTCGATCCCCTTATAGTCAGTTCCCCCGGAAGCCCTACTCTCCCCACCAAGAGTTATCAAAGACGAACGCTTTGCACTACACTACACTACTTCGATAACTCTCTGTGGGTAGAGTGGGGCTCCCGGGGAAACTGACTATAAGGGGATCGAGGGACGACGGGTTCTGCCCGACTGACGGGTCTGTGGGGACGGAGCGCGTGTGTCGGGCTGTACATGACCCCTTACCAGACCACACGACAAGTTGGCTCAAATAATAATGAAAAAATTTATTGAAATTTGAGCTTGGTCTCAACAAAACACTCGAAATAAGGTGTAATAAAATCCTTCTAAGCAATGGTTACACCAACTTCTGCAATGTGATTGGTCCGATGAAAATTAAAGTTGCATAATTGGGCAACTACTACCACCATCGACCGTCCTGTATAGAGGGTGCACTGGCCGTGTGCACTCATCTAAGCAAGACGAAGAGCACACGAGAACGGACGACAGTGCAGCGTCGCTTTGACCGATCAGCTGTAAGGAATGCGGGACACGTCAAAACGTTGGATGAATAGACTTGTTACATAGCAATTCGTGAACTAGCTTAATAAACAAGGAAGAAAGGAGAGAAAGGGGTCCCTTCTGCTAGACGGCGACAAATGAGGAAGCGACCTATATTATTAGGAAAAAGTTTTTCAATGCATTTTTGGTGATCTTTCAAAAGCTTGAGTTTTGGCTACTCTTGACGTTGCCACTTTTAAAAATGTCTTTTTATAAGGCTTTAGCAGTAACAAAGCATTTGTATTTTACGCACTCATATTTCTCGCAGAACAGATCTCCCTTCTCAACTTATAAGTAGCCATTCGACAGCGTAGGTTACTCTGATTTCAACGCCATGCTTGTTTTCTGAAAATACCGTTTCATTGAAGTATAGCACGGAAAATATCATTGAGTTTCACATACGCGGTGGTGTATGTTGGCCAATTTGTGTGGAGGAGGTGAGGTGAGGCTGGCAATGGTTATCATGCGGCGACCGATCGATCGCATTGTCGCGTTATACACGTGAAGTGCAATTTTTGTTATTTAATTTGGGATTTTTCCACCGCCCTGAAGAAAACTCGAGAAATAACGAATGATTTTGATGTTAAAAGATTTCTCTACACGCTATACGCTTTTCTTGCTTTTAGCAAAATAATAGTGAAAAACGCGCGTCCGGTGTTAAAATAATTTTGAGTGGCACTGTAAAATGTCTTTTCCGAAATACGGCAATGTAGCACAGTAGGCAGAGACCCAAACTTGCAAACAAATGCTAGCATTCTTATGAACAGCTCTTGCTCAGCGAAAGAGACCATTTTTTTCATCAGTTGCCGTCTAACAGAAAAGACCCGGAAAATTTAACAAAGCTGAATAAATATGAGGTCATAAGTGCGAAGGAAATTTGAACTCGCATAGTTTGATTACGAAATTCGCAGGTAGAAGAATTCCGATAGAGAATTTTGAATTTCTGATGGTTTCTCTAACAGTTCATCAGCTTGATATTCTGATTTTTGCGATCGTCAACTTCTCCCGCTACTTTGGGTTTCTTGGAAACCGTCTGTGCAAAGTATTATTTCTAGAAGGAACGGTGACACCACCAAAATGACTGTTTAAGCCTTGCAAAAAGATGTGACATTCAATGGACCTTTGTGATGCTAAAAGAGTGATGTGTTGAAACTCAAATCAAAAATCTTTGCTGATAGTAAAAAATTTCCGAACTTCATTGGGGTAAGATTCGTGTTTTGTGGAAATACCATCATGTATTTTTCCATTGAATTGCTTCAAATTTTGCATTAAACTGTCCAAAAGCAAATTCCACTTTGTAGATGTACGTGTTTTGCATTTACTTCAAAAAATTTCATTTCGATTTCTTTGGTATTACATATCACCAATACGCTCGTTTCACTCCCTTTCGATCCGCATACTGAGTTATAATATGAATAGCGCTGCCAATCAATCTTGAAGTTTGAATTTTTAAGTTCCAAAGCAGCTGTTTGACATGTGTGCGCCTATATATTGAAATTTGAATAAATGCAGAACAAGAAGCTCTGAATATTAATTAGATATGGAGTCGAGGAAATGACATTGAACGCAGAGTGAAAAGTCTGCTTGAAATATATCGACCGTTATGAAATCGAAAAGGGAATAGGTAACGAACTTCATCGCCCCATTGATGACTATCAATTCAAGGTTTAAGTGGAAGCAAAGACACGCACGTTCGAGAATACAGAATGACTTAGTGCAAGCATCTAAACTATTTTGGCTCATCCAGAAATAATTAGAAAGTCGAAAAACGCGACAAATGAATGCACCACGAGATGAAAGGATTTGCTTGAGGTATTGGCAACGCTTTTTATGAACAAGTAAAACGACGCCTTTCTCAACCGTAATGTGAAGATGCCGTGAAATGAATCTCTACCTAATCTACGAAGAACTGTGACGATCGCCTCATTGGTTAGAGCAAAAACAAGCGCCGCAGTATCTTCCAAAGCCGATATCGCACCAAAAAGAAACTAACTGACATTTTGTTTTATCTTTTGTTTTGCTTAGTGTTTTAATTCGTTTACCTTCGGAACTGCGGATGAAAATATTACTGCAATGAAGCATCTACGGTAAATCGACGAAAGGAAGACATTCCTGCTGGCATTAACCAGTAGCATTTCACGCATATTTAATACCACTTAAAGCTTTGAATTCCATAGATTCCCGACAACACTACTAAGAACAGCCTAGAGCTTAGATTCTAGTCTCTTTAATGTTGCGTCGTCTTTCTAATTTGGGTTCCGTAGAGCCAAAAAGCCTTCAGAAAGTTTGACATCTTCCAGAGCGATAGCTGTTCAAATGTCTCAAGTTGCTTCTAACGATTTCCCGTCCAATTGGTACAATTTTATTACCAATTGTCATCACCGTGTTGACATTGCAGAGCATTACCAAAGTAATGTAGCACTGAAGATTTTTTCTATCAATGATTAGTAATTACGTTTACTTGTTGCTTTTTCGATAGCAGCAATCTCGTCTCCATACTTGGAGCAGTATTTGAGCATCCTTAAGTATATTACCGCGAGCAGTCCCACGGCGGCCAACACATTCCCTATCTGAAAGATATATTGTTTTATCTTTCACTATCATGTACGCTCTGACATCAGAACGGTGGAGATGAGATAGTTGTACACTAGTAGAAGTTTTGGAGTGCAGCAACGTTGTTGCAGAGCAGAAATAAATAAATAGAAAATGACTTTATATTGGTGACGACATTCACCGACATCTACTTTACCAAGATTATTCGACTGGTTGGAACAATAAACGCTCTTATTCCGATAGCGACATGTGTAAACATCTGACTTGGATCAATTCTGTTTTGAATAAAGCGAAGACTTCAAAATAATAGTCAATAAATGTTGCGTATACGCTGGCCTTAACATAATGATGTTACATGCATAAATTATTCATGCTGAGCTATTTGATTGTTGGTTCTGCGTGGTATAACATGTATATCAAATGACTGTTGGATTATGCTTTTCGCAATAAATAAGCTCCATTAGAATTAATTTCCATCGCATTTCCGGATGTGATCGATGCTCGCTGCGAAGCTACAATTTCGGACTTATATAAAATTGCATACCAGAACAGGATTAGGCACTGTTTTATGAAACTGTTGCATTAATTCCAGAGACTGATCTTCGAGCAAACGCAGGAATTCATCAACAAACCATCGTGAACTCAAGAATTGTCAGCAACGTGCGTAACATAGTGGTTAGAGGTGCCCTACAGTGCACAATGTTTTAGGTAATTTATGGAAACTCCTGGCGCGGATCAGAAACCTTGCATCGTTCCGAGGTCGGCCAATTGATATCACAGTTACAATCAGATGTAAAATATAGCTATGTGAGAAGGATTCGAAGGCACTGTTGGTCAGCTACCATGTTTTGTGATATGGCCTATAAGTGAGAGTCCGTTATTTTGATTGATCAAATGTCCTAGTAGAAGACCATCACTCTTAAATTCCATATATAAGAACTATTTGAATTTTGCAATAAAGGACGTAGAAACACGTGCGCTCCCCAATTCCAATGATTACTAAAGGGAAGTTAATAAGCGAAAGTGGAAAAAAACGAAAAAGAAATTTGGCTTCCCTAGTAACAGCATCCACAAAAGACTATCAGACGAACGAAAACAAAAATTGGATTTTGATTTTTTTTTTGTGCAACAGAGGCATCGGCGCTCCAAAAATGCCTGAGCACTCGACAGCTCCCAGAGCTACTTGTAGGCGTAGAATCCGCATAGGGCGGAACAGTAAGAAGTATAAAGCATGGGTGTTTTACACCACACCACTTATTAGAGCACTATTTCAAAATTATATGGTTGAAATTTCCCCATGGATATATCTTATATAATGTTAGAACGGTGTCTAAGAGAACATCTACAGTGTTTGGACTTCGTCTAAGGGAAACTTCTATAGTGTTGACTTCACCAGGCAATTTTGCTAGAGGCCATTTAGTTTAGAAGCAAGGCGGGAAAATAGAATAGATTGCCCGCTCACAACCAACAGATTAATCGGATCCGGGTTAAGGGCAAGGTGCTGCGTATCCTAAGAAGACAACGATTTTTCTAGCCACACAACTTTAGAACACAAAAACGGAGCAAGATAGGTAAAGATTTGGTGAGTTCATAGCGGCCACACACACACCAGAACCACTGGATCATGGAGTGGTTTGAAAGAAAATTACAACGGCTCTACGGGCAAATCAATTGCTGTTTTTCGATGTAACCTGACACCTCAAAGTCATCCGCTAAACCCACCATTAGGCCGAAAATGATCCCGGGCCAGGTTCTACACTATACATATG